>LJJS01001174.1:1168-32623 GCA_001447215.1 Diaporthe aspalathi
ATCCACTCACTGATATAATCCGTTTACTGATAAACCACGTTATATAAAAGCTTTTTTTTTAAAAAAAGAAAAGCTTATGTATAATTTTGTTTTATTTAAATAATTATTAAAATAGTTAAAATATTAATATACTTTAACTTAAATAAAGGTTTTATTATATTATATTAAATTAAATATTAATAATATTGATAGCAATTTAAAAGGTTATAACTTTTTTTAAAAATCTTTTTATTTTAACATTTTGCTAAACCTATTTATTAACTTATAAATATAAGCAGTTAATTTTATTTACCAGCTTTTAAAGCTATTAAATAATAAATTTAAAGTTATTACTTTAATAATTAATATTATTTATTTTGTATATAAAATTATATTAAAAGGTATAAGTTTTAAATTTAAATATTATAAAAGTTTTTATATATAATATTACTTAAAATTTATATAATAATATATAAATAAAAACAGTTAAAATATAATAATTAAAGTTTTTAAAATTCTTTAAATTTACTAATTAAAATTTATATTTAAAATATATAATTAAATGATAACAATTAAATAATATTATAAATTAATAATAATTATTAATAATTCTATTTTTATTTTTAACCTTAAAGTTAAGTTATATAAGGAAAGCTAAATGCTTTTGTACTATTTGCCTGGCCGGTATGCTAGCTAAATAGGGTTATTTCTTTTATAAAACTAACTGTTGTTTCTATTTCTGTTATAGTCGTGATACAAGGGCTTGCTTTTGAAAGCTTATAATGTTTATTAAGTGTTAAAAAAAAGGACGGAGGTTTTGCAAAGGATTGAATTTTTTTATAATTAAAAGACTAACTTGAATTTTGCTATATAATCTTTTATTAAAATTTTTAGTTTTTATATAGCTTAAAGCTAGTTTTAACTAGTTTTATTATAAAGCTATTGCTATTTTTTAATACTAAATAACTTATTTTTTTTATTTCTTATTATTATTAGCATTATATTTATTATTAAATGCTAAGTTTTTAAGCGTTTATAACTGTGTAAAAGGATTGCTTGCATTTTGATTTTTTTTTTGAAAAAAAAAAGAGATATGTCTGGATTAAAAACAAAACCAACTACAAAACACCTTACCGAAAGAGGGGGCCTGCTCTGCAAAGCAGAACCACCGTCGGCAATTAGGCGGTGAGCTAATTCTTTTGGTAAGGAGTTCAGGAATTTTCACTTGCCTTTCCCAATGCCACTGCTTGCGAAGTCTTCATCCCACAACAAACATGGCAGCACCAATTCTATCAATAAAGTCGGGTAAAACGGAAGTTTACAGCACAGCGCTCAGAATTTACAGTTGGACTCCTACCTCCTTCATCAAACGCGAGGTTCCACCCGAGAGGCGGCAAAAGAACCAGCGTGGTGACTATATCATCGATCCTTTCGTCAAGGAGCTTTTTAACATCGAAGCCTTCGCGCTCAAATTGCTCACTCAAACAAAGAGCAAGGTGCCCGAACTCATTGACAGCGGTCCAGACGAGAACGGGCTTGCTTTCATTGAAACGGAGCTTTGGGGGGGGCATCCCTGGCTCGCGCGTCAGAGAAGAATGCCGGATGCCAGACGGAGAGAAGCATGTCGATGCCGGAGAATGTATCCTCTGCGAAGAGAAAGCATGGGCCAACGCCGAAAGCTACATCACAAACGTAGTGCTCCCTGAGCTCGCGAAGCTAAGATCAAAGACGATGGGGCTTGATGGGAAGGTCGTCCCGCCACCTTGGGTGCGGTATCACGACAACAGACCGACCTGGGTTCCCAAGACGTCCGAGACCGACCAGTACGTCTTCTGTAACTGGGACCTTGGCGCTCACAACATGATGTTCGCGTATGAGACATTGGAAGTTATTGGGGTATATGACTGGGAGAATGCCGGGTATTTTCCTCCAGAGTTTCAGTTTGTGAACCGTTCTCGGCAAGAACTTGACGCCCAGTTCGAGGATGTTCAGAAGGTTAGACGCCTCATAGCGCTCCTTGACTCGTAGAGCGTTGGTCACTGACTGGGTATGATGCGGTCGAGGCGGTGGTTTGAAAACTCAGACTTTGATTGGATCCTGTTGGATGCATGGTCTGCTCCAACATTATTTGTAGGCAACCGCTATGGACATGCCTTCTCTCATGCTCGAATTTGACCAGACATGTGATGGGAAGGTGAGAGTGGGCGTCAAGATGGGCTGCGGGAATCATGAAGCAATGTGTATGGCGGACGAGTTTTTGGACGGTGGTTTTCCAGATGCGAAATCATATGGGCCACTGCTGCCTAACGTCCTGACAGGCCATGTTGACAACTCGGTAACTTTGTCGGGACAGAAGCGCTGCGCGCCTACGAGGCGCAGCAAATGCACCATAAACTTAGATGCTTGAAAGAGGGGAACGACGAAGTTACCTCACGAACAAGTCGAACGTGCACAAGATGGTGGGCATCCTAGTGCCAGCAGCACCGGGGAGTTCAGCAAACTTCTGTTGCATTGCAGGTGATGCGTGCAGCTTCTGACATTTCATTATTCTCACAGCCTTGTGCAAGGTGAATCGATGCGCTAGGCAGCCACGTGGGGGCATGCGAAAATTCCGGAAAAATAAACACCATAACACGAACGCTCGTAACCGAAAGTCCTCCACGGGCACGATTCAACCAGACTGCCGTCTAAGTTGCCTCTCCATTAGGTCTGCCTCGCCAACAACGAAATCCAACTGCCGGCAACATGGCTTGGTGAAGCAGGCTTCAATACCCACTTTAGCACGCTCCGCTGCCTTGAGTATACTTTTCGATCTCCAGCATAGACTCCCCAATGGTCCACCTGTACGTCAGCGCCGCTTAACGTGACACCAAGGTTGGCAAGCAACGTGTACGCGATGTTGTTGGGTGTACCGTGTACCATCGCATTCCACCACAACCTCAAATCAGCCGGCGCTAAGCTGCCGGGGCTTTGAAGGCCACCCAAGATGTTGGACTGTCAGTGGCTGTGCTCTATCAGGTAATTGGTAAATCTTCCAGCAGGACGCCGCTTCAATCCGCGGGGTGGGCTGTCGCTGATGCGGCTCGTTCCCACTCTTGCCTTCACCGAAGTTTCCCTCAAGGCACACTTACACCCGAGGTTAGGCAGGCGCTTCCTGCGGCACCTGTTCCGTCCGCTCAGTGGCGAATCATTCCCTTGTTCCCGAGCTTACATTGTGGCGATGTCGGCTGGATTGGCGATCAGTCCAGGCCTGCCTGGAGCAGGCGACTCCGACCGCAGCCTCGCCGGTCTCTCCCTTATCATCTTCCTTCAGAGGCGTAGGCTCCCAAGTCGCAGACGCCGAGGCCACGACACCCATATCATGACGACTCATGCCGTTATGCCTCGCCATCGTCACATCACATAGTCTAACCATAAAGGCGCAAGTTTGCTCCAGGAATGTCGGCAAAGTGTCTGCCTGTTCCAGGATTCAGCTGTCTGTGGGTTGTCATGAATCTTCGTCGCGGTGCCGTTCGGTCCATTCAGGCTGCCCCAGCATCTCCAAGGTGCGATATGGCTCCATGAACGATGGTAATGGTTCCATATTCCGCTGCGGAAAGCTCACATTGCCGGAGCCAGAAGCTTTTGACATCTATCGTAACTTGAATAGCAACCGGATATTCAACGAGCGGCCTCTGCACTGGAACCGCAGTTCTGTCGTGCATGTGCCCAAAACTGGGCCCGCAAAATTATTCCTGAGCCTTTTTTTTTTTTTTTTTTGGGTAAATTGCAGGTTTAGCCGGGGTGGCCAGAAACGAGGCTCCGGGGCTGTGCAGCAGACGCGCGCCGGGATCACCACAGCTCAGGTTAAAGCAGCAGCAGCTCAGGACCACGTCCAGCAGGGGAAATTGCTGAGGGCAATCCGTGCGTAATGCATAGACCTGTAGCAGATCCACCTTCAAACGATATCAGCACTACGCCAGTTAACATGCCCATCCGTCCCCTGAATTACATAAACCCGCTCTTCGCCATGTATCGCCGGCTGCGGGTACTGGACATCCCCATGTGTGTAGGTACCCGAGACTGGAAGAAGCTCATCCTGCGCATTGTCCGAGCTCCAGGTCTTCCAATCGCCAATGGTTTTCCTCCGCAGGCTACGCATCTCCTTTGAGCCTGATGGCCATCTGTGCTCATGGCTGGCGCACCGGGTCCTCACTCGGCTCGACGACTTGAGCTTGAGGAAACTTGGGACGGCATTGGACAGCCGTATGAAAATCGGCCAGCAGACAGGAAGACAGGCGCAGAGGATGCCCATGGCGGCTATCGTCCTGATATGTTAGTCCGGAGCTCATGAGTTCCCTCATTGGCTGTGTGGTGAACTGACCATGAACTGAGGACCAGACTTCGGTCCGATCCCAGGCCGGTGAGCGCTTTCCGGGCTCCCATCCTTCGTACACCTTCACTATACCAGTAACGATACCGCTAGACACAGGAGTTAGACAAATAACACCGCCCGGAACCCATCCACTCGTGTCTCCAGACTTACCATGCGCCGATCAGGAAGACGGACGCGAGCCCGACCCTCTTCTGAACAGACAACTGCAGTTTCATAACCTTCCTCATCGGAAGGATAATTATCCAAATATCGAGGACAGCCTCGATTATGCCGGCTGTCAGCCAGAAAATGTTGTAGTTGATGCAGTACGGTGCAGGGCTGAAACTGTTCCTCCAACTCCACTCTATTGGCCAGCAGTTGAAGATGGTGGCTAAAGTAGTGGCAGCCCAGAACACGATGACCACAATGCCTACTACAAGGACGTGGCGCCGAAGAGACCTGGATACCGCGAACAGTCGATAGTAAATAAGGAGTATAGATATCTTGGCCGCCGCGACGATGCTGAAATAGAGCACATCAGCTATGAAGGCAAGTTGCAGATCTTTCTGGTTTGCTGCCGTGTACACGTAGTCGGGATCCGACTCTGAGAGCAGCCATGCCGCGTCCGGGTCAACGAGTGAGGCTGCAGTATGAGAAGTCAATCAGCAAGTGAACCAATCCAAAAATTCTAAGTACAACCGCTTGCAAATGTTGGCCTCGAACACAATAGGGGAGCACACAGGCGAAGGGGTATTCGAACTCGACGTACCAGCTAGAACGAAAGCACCTGCTGCCACAGCAGAGATGACAGCAGCCAGAGCAAGCCAGTCGTCCCACCATAGACCGGTCTTCATGCAGTGCCTGGTATAAAAGCGCATGGCAACGGCTAGCACAGAGACGCTGATCATGGCGGCGCTCACCGCCGTGGTCGTGTCCGACTGGGCTTTGGCGCTTGCGTTGCTCTCTGCCATCTTAATTTCGCTCGGGCCGTGTTAGAAGCCACGATATGCTCATGATATTGCTGAAGCTATGAGGACTTCATGAGATACACCTCACGCTCATATTCAATGGGGGGGAACACTGTTGCCTACGGGCTCCTTCCCCGGAGGCCATCACATCTGAATCCTTTGTTTCTTGATTTAGATCTCTCCGCTTCTTCGGCTAGGTACAGAAGTGGGCACTCGCTGGTGGCTCAAGCCGCTCCCCGCGGCGGAATGAAGTCTGTTGCATCATGTCTACCTATACTTAGCAAATTTGGCACGCTATGTTACATTCTAAGTCTGCTGATGTGTAAAGAGCGCCTGCCCCGCTGTCCTGAAGGATTGATGTTTGTGGGGCGAAGGCTTGGAAAATGAGGGTCTCGACGGCAGAAGCCACGACAAGCTTTGCCAGAGAAGGCTTGGTACGTTGCCGAGTGGATGTGCCCATATGGGTCCACACCCAGGAGCCCACTTCAGAGATTGCCAACCGTCGAGATAGTCCGTCAGCTGAGTTTGGCATCTGCATCGGCATTTTCAGCCCGTGATGTATTCATACTCCTCAAACCCGCTCGAAGGTTGGCCTAGGAGCCGGTCCATCGGATGAGCTGCGGCGAATTTAGTCGATCGAACATCCCAGCCCTCATCATTGTTCTTACGCAGACTAATAACTGTCATTCATTCGACCAAATTTTGCATTGTTTACCCTGTAGGGCACACAGAGAAGGACCGCCAAAATGGGGGCATCCATGTCAGCAAATGCGTTTCCTATTGAGGGCAGGGTGAGTTATCTCCTTGAACGCAACACCAGGCCGTAGTACTTTGCTCAACAAAACCAGACTGTTCTCATCACGGGAGCTTCCAGGGGGACGGGCTTGGAGGCTGGGCGGCAACTCGCTGCGAAAGGCGCCAACGTGATTATCGTCGCGAGGGACGAGAAGAGACTGGCAGAAGGCGTCGAATATATCAGCGCAGCGTCGACATCCGAGACCCAACGGCACCACCACATAAGCGCTGACCTGAGCGATCCCGCAGAGGCGGTCCGCGTTATAGCGGAAGCTACGGCGTGGAACTCTGGGTCGCCGCCGGATGTCGTGTGGTGCTGCGCGGGAGCTTCCCATCCCACGCTTTTCGTCGATACGGAGGTGTCCAAGTTCCAGTCACTGATGGACTCGAATTATTTCTCCAGCGTTTACATGGCGCATGCTTCGCTTCGAGCGTGGTTGAGGCCCGCCAAGGAGGTGTGTGCGGAGGGACTGTCAGACGCTGGGGGAAATAGCCCAAGGCATCTCATCTTTAGCGCGTCCTTCCTTGCTCTCTATCCCATCGCGGGCTACGCACCTTACAACCCAAGTAAGGCTGCTCTCCGGACTCTCTCCGATCAGCTCTCCCAAGAGATGAACCTGTATGCCGCAGCGAACCCTCAAACCCGCCCGGTCAAAGTTCACACTATATTCCCAGCGACAATATTTACGGACTCGTATGAAGCTGAGAATAAGATCAAGTCTGACCTTACGAAGATGCTCGAGGAGGCCGACGGAGGACAAACGCCGGAGCAAGTGGCGCAAGGTAGCATTCGTGGGCTTGAGAGTGGCCACGAGCTGATTACCACAGACTTGATGACAAGGGCCGTCATGTGCAGTACTCTGGGTGCTAGCATCAGGGGTGGGTTCTGGAAGGGCCTGGTCGATTGGCTTCTCGGCAGTCTGATGTTGCTGGTGATGGTCTTCGTCAGGATGGACATGGATCGCAAAGTGAGGAACTGGGGGAGGCGGTATGGGGATTCTGGAATGAAGAC
This sequence comes from Diaporthe aspalathi, assembly GCA_001447215.1. Taxonomy (NCBI): domain Eukaryota; kingdom Fungi; phylum Ascomycota; class Sordariomycetes; order Diaporthales; family Diaporthaceae; genus Diaporthe; species Diaporthe aspalathi. The sequence goes on from LJJS01001174.1 coordinate 8,277, forward strand.
GGAGTAATTCCTTTTCCTTCTTTGCGGACTCATGTATGATTTGGAGCGCTGTGGCGTTAATTTGATAGATTTGTGACGCATTCGTGATTCTCAGTGATAACTACCTAGGTATCATCACTGCATGCTCAAGTAGACTGAGCAATTGAGTGGCAGTGTTGATTGCTTGGCAGCTGTCCCTCTAGGTAGGGGTTATCTACGACTCGCTGCTCTCAGGAGCATGACATTGGTACTTGTATAGGGGATACAAGTCTTGACGCTTGATTTTGTTAGACCCATCATTTGAGAAACCTGGTTCTTCAAAGATCATGGTTTCAAAAATTTTCGTGCATGTGACTTCAGAGTCGTAATCTCCAGTGAGTGGACAAATTTGTTTATACTTAGGTACGTACTTATTCAGAATCCATAGCCGGCTATCACAGTGCTTGGGATTCTGTTCCGAGAGCTTGTCACTCTTTCTCCTAGTAATCGTTCTGCGAGGTCGTGCAGCATCTGCGTCAGTGGAGTCATCAACAAATTAGCACTGCTCATGTAGAATTTGCATTACATACCCGGTTTGCAGCATTCAGCTGGTCAAATACCATTGTTCAACCCAGGGTTCTCTTTACTCTCCGTATTCAGTGTTTCCTGAGCAGCTGATTCTGGGTGGAGGTTGAGCTCGTGAGCTTAGTAGAGGCGGTGGGCTATTGTTAGCCTCAGGCATGTCGTGAAGTCACAACAGTTCTCCAATACCATTGCTACCAGGTACATGGCTTCTGATTCAATAAATCGGCCATTTATGTATGAGAACTGATACGGCAGGCTTTAAGATCCTAGGTAGGTAACCTGGGTATAAAGAAAATCAAGAGCTTTCTCATTTCGAGACAGCATACCTAGGTACCTAGGTATACATTCCATTGGCAGAGATCTCGTGTGAGTTCGGCGTGACTGAGTATCAATTTTGATAGCCTAGAAGATTTCATTGCTACTGCAACCCTCATTTTCGAGATCCAGAGAGCTGGCCATGCAAGGTTTGTTTGATAGCTGTTTATCCGATTTGCCTGAAATCAGAGACGGGCAGCACCTTCCAGGTCAACTCCACTGCTGGTCCCTCACTGTGAAATCGGCCAGGCAGCAGCTAGTTTCTCATCCCACCTTATTTTGCAGTGCCTGTCGGCTGAAGTGAAGCTCGCAACACCTGACCATCACTTCACCTCCCCAACCCACCTACACGTCACATTACCATCTCCCAACCTAAAGTCCCTCCTCCCCCTCCCTCCACCACCAAGCTGTCTTGTCTCTGATCAAAGCATCTCGTGAGGCATCTCAGTCCTCGAGCCCAGCGATTGAGGAACACATCGCCGTGAGCCTGATCTCGTTTCGACAACGCTCGCGCGTTATGGACGCGCTCGTCGATCGCAACGATGTTTTATTCTCACGAGAGTGGGTTGATTCTCTGCAAGCTCCAATCGTCGCCGCCTCAAACCACTAATTTCTGCCTCCTCTCCAGTTCTTGGTAGCCCTCAGTATGGCGTCACTACTGTCTGGTACGCCGCCGTAGACACCACCACCCCTCCCTCCGAGTTTGTCGCCAGCTGCTTACTCTAACCTCACAGGCTGGTTGCCACCCATGGCCACCAGACGTCCAACCGCAAGATCAACCGCAAGGCCATCGAGGGAGTCAATGTTCCTCGAGCATGCGAAACCATCGAAAAGCCGCCCGGGGCCCCTATTGCATTGCGCCTGCAGGGGAACCTCCTCTACGGCGTGTCTGGCGTGCACCTCAAGAAGCACAAGTACCTCCTCGAAGATGCTGAGAAGGTGTGGGCACACATGCGTGCTTTCTTCCGTTCTCTTCAGCAGCAGTCAGCATCGAACGGAATAGACGCCAATGCTGGGAAAGCCAAGTGAGTGACGACGCAGAGGGACGCGCGGTGGAAGCGCCGCGTCGACTTGCTTCCTGGCTGACACGGAAACAGGCGATTCCAACTTATCATCGGCGATGACCCCAACTTCGTTCCGACGTTCGACCTGCCTCCCCTAGACTTTGACGAGAACGGAGACCTGCTCCTACCTGTGTGGGACTTCAGCCAGCGTACCCGTATCTCCTCGCAGCTCTCTCCCCTTGACCGTGGCAGTGCTTCTGTCCTGTCCCCGGCAGGCGCTCCTCTCATCAATCTTGGCATTCGCCACTCTTCGAGCCACGATAGCCCAAGGATTCCTGGACCTTTCGGCGACAAAGAGCAGAAGCAAGACGACCTCGACGCCGAGATGGTCTTTGGAGAGGAAGAAATTCTGCCTTTCGATGACTTCGGCCTCCTTATTGACGCAGATGGAAACCTTGTGGAGCAGCCCGAGCCCGAATTGCCCCCGCATCCACCAAACGATGCTCCCATGGCTGACGAAGCCGTGAAGAAATCGGGCAGCGCATATGCCCTTCCTGACGACGAAGCCATGTTCATGGCCGGTGATGAAGATCAGATGATCGCTGGGGATGACCCCTTTGCCGAAGTGCAAGTCAGCCAAGCCGAACAGAATCCCCAACAAAGCGAAGTGCCCCTTCCTTCAGAAGAGTTGATCAGCTCCGACGGGCCTCAGCAGGCCCAGCAGCGCAAGAAGCGAACCATCAAGCGCCTCGCCCCCGATGTTGCTACCCATGTGGGTAGAGCAGAGTTCAAGGGTTGGTCAGAGAACTACATGGCTCGCGCGGCGGAGGCCCGCAGCGTCGGCCACCATGTCACACCAGCTCAAGCAAGGAAGAATGCGTACAACCTAACCTTTGGCATGGGTGTCATGGGTATTGGCGTTCTCAACACCATCCCAGGATTGGAGCACCCGCTGGCTCGGTTCTTCGCCGGAGAAGAGCTGAGGGCCATAGTCATGGGTGATATCGAAGCAGAGGTCGACGATGAGGTCGAGGAGGAGCGATCCAGATCCCGTGGCCGCCGATCTGCCTCGGACGCCTTCGGGGAGGACGAAGATCCTTTCGACGATCGTCGCGTCCGTCCCCGCACAAGCGAAGCCGGAGCCCAGGCTGGAGAGCAAGATCCACAGAACGGTCGCAACGCTCACGAGCAAGATGCCCTGGGCATCGACGACCCGATGTTGATGTTCAGCGATAACCTGCCCGAGGCAGGCCGTGAGTACCCCGGCTCGGCCATGTCTGACCACCGTCGCTCGTCCAACGCGCCTTGGAACCGTCCTTCGTCGGTAGTCCCTTCGTCCAACCGCAGCCAGAAGGGTGGCGATGCCCGCGGCCGCGCCGTCGAAGGCAGCCCGCTCGTCGGCCGAGGGAGCATGCTCCCCAACGACCCCCGGCTTGACGACGGCGACCTGTTGTCCTTCGGCTACGACGGCCTGGACCGCAACGCAAACGATGCCGCACACGAGCACAGCTCCCTCAGCGAGTTCGGCGCGGCCGCCGGCGTCGGCACGCAGGAGGCCAACACGAGCCAGTTCATGCGCAACGCCCTGGACCGGGAAGGCCGCAACTTCCTCGGCTTCGTGGAGCGGGTTGCCGCCGAGCGCGGCGAGCAGGACGCCGAGGACGACGCGGACCGCCGCTGGGTCGGGTTCGACAGCCTCTTCGAGGAGCAGGACCAGACGAAGCCGGTCGCCGCGCAGGCTTTCCTGCATGTCCTGACCCTCGCGACAAAGGGCCAGATCAGGGTGAAGCAAGAGGGCATCAAGGAGAAGATACCGTACGGCGAGATCCGCGTTGGCGTTGCTGCCCCTCCGTCCGTGGAGCAGGCGGAGTGACATGGCGCCCGAGCATATGGAGAACTAGGAGAATGACGAGTAGTTTTGCGGCTGATCGCGACGGTTGAGATTACTTGAGTACTCGACTGTTGGTGGGTGGGAGGATGGTCCCATCGGCGCTTTCTTCGGCTTTCCTGGACGAATATGCACACATCAAAATCCCTCCTGGACACCTGTTCAGACCGGACTGGCCATGAAGACCTTGGGAACCATAAAGAGATAGGCCGTTGTGCTCGTAGGAATGTTTGGAAGCTTTTTTTTGGTGCCGTCGATGCTGGACGGACACAGGGACACTTGGATCGATGGGAGTCAACAGGAGTCAATTCTGCCCCGGAGTTTTTATCTGGAGGAAATCAAGGACGGCATGTTGAGCGAACAATCTGGCTTCTAGCTTCAGAACTAAGTCAGCACCACAGTCGGTGTGGCAATACCCAAGAGAAAAAATCGTCATCATCATCATCGCAAACTAGGGGGAGGATGAATAACAATCGCTTCTTATTACAAGTCGTATCTCTCATGCCATCGTAGAACTATCAAAACAAGACGCAGAAGGCTCTCGCATCACTCGTAGTCATCATCTTCAGCTCCTTCTCTGTCTGCGAAGACCATGTACTCGGCCAGTGTCTCCTCTGACACCTGGCCTCCCATGGCTTTGATCCAGGCCTGGCGGACGGGGTCTAACGCTGAATCTTCAAGTGCAAGAGAGACGGGCGACGGTGGGAAATCAAAGATGCGCTGCTCGCCTGCAAGGGAATTGGAATCGGCGGATTGTTGCTCGTAGTAGAGCTGGTATAGCACTTGCGCCTTGGAGGAGCCCTCGGAGCAGAGTGAAGCCAGCAGCGAGTCAACACTGGCTTCGAGGAGAGACTTCGATTCTGGAGTGTGGACAGTGCTGAGGTAGAGGATGCCTTTTCAAACGCCGTTGTTAGCAATTTTGTATCTCCACATGAGATGAGAATCATGGAGTATGGGTGTGATCATCAGAAGTAAGAGTTTCTTAACTTCATAGCTGTAGCTCAGGCAATGTAGATAAGGATTGTATAGTTTTTCATCATGAAAATGAAGGAATGGGTATCGTGGGGACGTGACTTACTTTGTCCGGCTGGGCATTCGCCCGTGTCACTCGAGTGTGCAATGGCGTAAACCGGGTACGTCGACTCAACTTCTCCATTACTCCTCACCGATTTGGGCGGCAAGGCGACGACTGCTACTGCAGGTGTTGGGGCTCCCTCGATGGTCGCTTCGAACAGTGACGCAAGCGGCGATCCAATGACGGCGACCAGCCTGCTGACCTTGATACCTTTGCCAGCAGGAACCTCTTCGGGCCCTCTGAACAGCATCTTTGTCTTGACCACCGTGCCCTCCGAGAGCTCTATCTCGACCTCTTCACCTGTGCCAGCGGCATCCTTTAGCTCCTTGATGCCCGTGCCTAGCATGTAGATGCCGCCGCCTACCGCACCGGCCCGGCAGCCCACCTGCGCGATCTCAGAGCCTCCACCCCACTTGGGGTAGACAGCAGCGAAGCCAGGCCCGAAGAGTCCCATGGACGTCATGTGCCGATTGATCGTCGCCAGGCCATGCTTAGTGCTGATGCGCCCATCGAGCGACAGGGTCAAGGTGGTGATATACGTCTGCAGGCCCTCGTCCACGCCCATCTTCTCCGACAACAGCTCGGCGAGCGGCCTGTCGGCGTACTCCTGCCATTGCGGGAGCGCCGCCTCTTCCTCATATGACAGGACGAGCTTCAGAAACTTCATCAGCTGTCGCTTCACGCGCGCGGTGAGGTCTGTGGAGGAGAAAACATCCTCGCGGGTGGAGGGTATGCGTGCGAGCGTCGGCGCCCCGCCCGGCTCCGGGGCCGGCTTGGAGATGAAGAAGGAGCCGACAGCCAGAAACTCCAGCTGCCGGTAGCACCGGGAGGAGACCAGCTGGGAGAGGAGCTTGGAGTTCGCGTGTACGATCTGGGGTGAGAGGCAGAGGGCGTAGGCGCGCGGGAAGGAGAGCTCGACGCCCGAGTCGGGGGCCTGCTCTGGCCTCGTCACGGCGGCAGCGGTGAAGACCGAGGACGAAGATGGTGCTTTGGCAATCTCTGAGGCCCAAGCATCGGCTTCCTGGAGGCTGAAGGCTGCTTCTGGTCCACCGTAGTACCCATTGGGGTCTATGTGCAGGATCTTTTTGTCTGACCGGGAGAGTGCTCTTCACGGAGAAGGGCGACTGGGTTAGTTAGATGGGCTTCCAGACGTCTTGCGCTGCTGCGCGACTGGGTGCTCGGGGGAGACTGCTTACAGTGCCAGGAGAGACTGCTGCAGGCCAGTGCCGCAGATGATCACGTCCCAGGTTGATTCGCTGAGCGACTCCATGATGGCTGCGGTGCAGTCACGGTGGTGGTCGAGTGAGGAAATTTGCTCAGACACGGAAGCTGTCGTTGAAAAAGGACAGGCAAAGTGAGCTGCCGGTGGCGGGGCACGCGAGCTCTGCCGGAGCGCCTGATTTTCCGCCCAGGAGCCCCACTGCCGGGCCTGGCTTGCCCAACTCCTAGTGAAGGTTCTGGTGCAGCGATAGCTTCTCTGCTCTTTTTCTTTTTCCTTCTTTTTCGACATCCGCCCAGCGAGGTACAGTTGCCTACTACTGCGATAGACAGCATTTTGTCCCTAAGAGTTTCCTTTCATTAGGCAGCTTCATGCTGGGCGGTAGACCGAAACTTCCGCCTGTATCTACTGCTCTTGATTCTCAACGTGATAGAGCGGTTCGAAAGGTTCGCGAGACATTTTCTTTTCACTTGTCTTCCCTGGCAGTGCATCGGCATTTAACCTCCACCCATTTCTGGAGTGGCAAGCCGGACCTCATTCGCGACACGTCAAGCTCTATCTATTGCCTATAGCCGTATTCTATCAGTGACTGTTTACGTGGACACAACCATTGATTGTGTCCTACTTCGTCGTCCAAGCTTTTCTCGGGCGGTCTCCTCGCCCACGAGGTATACCCGATCATAGCCCCTGGGCCTGGCGCGTGTGCGATACTAGCCCAAATCGCATGCGCGTTCAAGATGGACACCCGTACAGGCAGATTCCTGATGGGCGCGGCCTTGATATGCCTACCCGCAGCACTCATCTTGCGGCGGCATCTCTTCCCGACAAAGGCGGGCAGAATCATCAAGTCACCGGACCGGGCAGCCCTGTCGCCGACGGAGCTGTCGTCTCTGCCTTACCCTCCTGACGCCCTGCCAGGGGGCCGCGATGTCCCGACCCCGTACGGCAGCGTACACGTCTTCGAGTTCGGCCCCCCCGATGGCGAGAGGGTCCTCTTCCTCCACGGCTTGTCGATGCCATGCGTATCGGGTTCTAAAACGGCACTCGCCCTCGCCCGCCGTGGTTATCGAGTGCTGCTCTTTGACCTCTTCGGCCGGGGCTGGTCAGACACGCCGGACCCCGAGGATGTCGACTACGATGAGAGGCTGTTTGCCAGCCAGATCATGATGGTGCTGGCGAGCTCCGAGGTCAGCTGGACGGGGCAGGCCGCGGCGGGAGGCAACGGGGGGTTCCACCTGATAGGCTACTCGTTTGGGGGAGGCCTGGCTGCTAATTTCGCAAGCTGGTTCCCGTACCTGGTCCGGTCGTTGGTCTTGGTTGCCCCGAGTGGCCTCGTCAACAAGCAGAGCGACGCCAATTGGCGCGCGAGACTGCTCTACTCGAGGTCGTGGCTGGCAGAGAAGCTGCTCTACCACATCTACAGACGCCGGCTGGAGCCCAGATATGAGGCAGGGGGGGATGGCCATGCTGGCAGCGGAGCCAAGACTGGCGATCCCTGGGATGATGCCCTCGTGTTACCAGCTCGACCCGACGTTACGGTAGCATCCATCACGTCGTGGCATCTGCGTCATCACGACGGTTTCGTGCCGGCCATCATAAGCACCTTGCGCTATGGCCCGATTTATGAACGTTACGAAGAATGGACGCGGCTGGGCTCGATGCTCTCTGCAAGGAGAGAAAACGACCATCTGCCAGGTCTGATCGGTGGAAAGGTGTTGTTCGTCTTCGGATCCTCTGACCAGATCGTAGCGAAAGACAAGATCATGCCAGATGTAGACGGCATCCTTGGCGGTGATGCTTACAAAGTGGAAGAGTTGGACGCCGGCCATGAGGTTGGCATCACGAAAGGTATCGAGGTGGCAGATGTTTCTGTAAGCTTCTGGAAAGAAGTCTCGGAGTTTAGAGCACGCACGCACGAATAAGATAGTGAAGGTTAGTATATCAACACAATCTTGTATATCTTCCAGACCTGACTCTCATGGCCATGACCATCTGACAATCCTTCTTTTTGAGTGGTCTAACACACACTCCAGTATCACTTGGGAACCAAGGCCGTACTCGCACTCGACCACTGCAACAAGAATGGAACGCCCAATAGAGGAATCCGCAAATACCTCTCTGTGCTCAATTGCGCGGTTCCACATCCTCTGACAAAGATATTATTGAGGCTCTAATCACTTTGTTTTGTGACACTTGAGCACCATCACAGGTAGGTAGTTTCCTGCTCTCTCAGGCGTCTCACGAGGATTCTTCGAGATGTGGCCACCACCTGGAACATTGAATTGTTGAAGGTGATTTACTATGACATGGATCGCATCATATTGTGCCAATCATCTCAATGCAGTACTTGCCGAACCCCGTACTTTTTAACGCCCAGCCTCAGACGGGAGTTATCTCTGCTCACTCCCCAATGACATATGTACACCCCTCGCCGCCCACCCAGACCTCATGCACCTTGCCAGCGTCGACGTCCCACCTCTCGCCGACGCCGATCGTCTGCTTGGTAGGGTTCTCGTCCTTGGGGTAAGTGTAGGTCAGCTGGCCCTTCAGGATGAGATGCGTTGTCACGCCGGCGTGGGAGTGCGGCGAGTAGTGAGCGTTGGGGCTGTCGGACCACGTGAAGACGTGGTCGAAGCCCCAGGAGCGGACCTCAGCCTCGTGGTCCCGCTGTGTCTTCTTGTCGGCCATGTTGAGGAGGGGGGAGTCTGTGTGTCTGGGGCTGTGGAAATCCCAGAGGTGCAGTTGGGCACGGTGTTGATCGGCGGTTCAAGCTTCCTTGCGTCAGACCGAGAGCTTATTGCCGTGCTCAGGTCGGTGCCGAGGTAAAGGATGAGGATAAGGCTCTTGCGGATCAGTAGTGTGTGTATGTAGTGGCTGAGGCTGTCGGGTCGTGCAGTGCGATGGCACTTGCTGCGGACAGCCCTACGTTGAGTGTCAGCAGCTGTGCATTTCGCATTTCGAGCCAATGACGTTATGCTTACCCAGCCGCTGCTGCTGTGCACCACACACATGCACGCACACACACACACATTCTCTCTCTCACTCAGACACAAGACGCAACACAACAGCCTACCCAAACCAGGACTGGGAAGTCGGGAATGCAAGCTCTTGGGAGCTGCGAGAACCTGCAGCTGCGCCCCCAAGTCCATGCCTCAACCCGACCGGTCTGCATTGTCCTTCAGACGCGCGTGCTCGTCATCTCTCATTCCGGGCAGCAAACCTTGCCACGCTCAACCAGACACCAGATGGGCGAGCAAAACAGAGTCTCGGACGATGGGCTGGCCACTGATGAATACGAATATGGATGACCTCAACAAACAGAATGACAGCCGCCCCAAAATAGAAACGCCAGGCACGGAACTTGGACAAGCTGCCGATCTGCACTGGCGAGTCTGGCTCTCCCCACAGCCCAAACCAGGCTCCCCATGCTTTGGGATTCAGGGGCAGCTATCGCCTTTGATTGCCGGGCTTGGCCGGTCGCCTGCCCTCAAAGCCAAAACGGGTGGTCCGTGTGTGTGGTGTGCGCCTGCGTGTGCTCGCGTGGTCTCTCCCTCCGGCGATGGCTCAGAGATGATCCAAATGCACGAGAAGGGCACGCAGGTGCTGCAGTGGCTGCTGCTGCGCTGCGGCACAGTCCATGCCATCGAAGCGACAAGCCCGCCGCCCCCACAGACCGGACGGTTTGATCAGCCCTGCGGAAAGACCGTCCCATCTAACACGTGTAGAAACCCGGGGCCAATGCTGCAAGAGGGCGGCACTGCTCCACAACCTGCTGGAGACCCGCCTCGCCTGCGAAATGATGCTGCCGTCAGCTGCGGCTGCTGCTGTGGTAGGCTAGTAGACCATCTGCAACAAGCTCAATCTTCTGCAGCAACCTGCCACCGACTCAGCCACCAAAGTCTCCTCAACACCACCACCAGCACATAACCAGGCAGCACTTTTGCAGGTTGTGTGTGAGTCGGTCAGTGCCCATCCTCTGTCAGCATGTGCACGGCGCAGCATGGCGCGGGTCGTGTCCGGCACTCAACCCTCCTTCTTGGGAAGCCCCGGTGCAGGGTCCACAGTGCCGCAGGGACCTGCCCTCCCACTGGCTTTCAGGAAGCCGTCTCAGGTCTTAGTCCCCGTCCAAGCAGTTGGGATCCGGCCTTCGGGAGCTCCCTACCAGAGATCCCAATCGTGGGCGTAACATTGGGATCCCCTGGCGAATTGTTCCGCAACTCTATTTGTTAAACGAGCGAGCATGACAGAGGCAGGCAGGCAGGCAGGCAGGCAGAAACAAGCTCTCAGGCTGGCATGAGGGAGGGCGCCCGCGGCGGCTTCATCAGGGCGAGGCTCTGGCATAGCCCTGTGTCGCGCTATGCTGCGTTTCCGTGTTGCCGTCTCTGTGTTGTGTTGCGCTGTGTTGTGTTATTCAGTACAACGGGCGGGTTGCAGGAGGGGGCCACTCGCTTCCTCAGCTGAAGCATCCTCTCGAAAGCTGATCCATCCCTATTCCTTGGCTGAGGAATCCGGGGAGTTGATCAATGCTTACCCTTCTTTCTCCCTTTCCCTCTCGCTTGCATCTTTTGTTCATGCCTTTTTCCACTTCTCCCATTCTTCTACTTACACCTCGCGGCTCCTCTTCGCTGGCCGACCTCTCCCGGGCGCTCTCGATATCGTGACGCCCACACACGCCAGCCAAACCTGCCATGTCCAGCCTGGCCAAGCTCACCAGCCCGGCACTCGAGTAATAGTGCGACCCGCCCAACGAACACGGGGGTTGCAGCCGCCAGCTGCAGCTAGTTCCCCATAAATTCTGCACGCCTCGCAGATCTCTGAATCTCGCAGGACGGGCCCCCGGTCTTTCCGCCTGTCCCCTGAGCAAACAGGGCCGGGCCATACGCCATCGCAAATACGGACCACCCATCATATCATTTTACCCATGGGTTGCCTCGTAAGTTTCCCGGCCCAGAGCAGAGGCGAAGGAACAAAACAATCAAGAGCAAAGAGCTCCCTCCATCCCCCGTGTTGAGAGGTCCTGTGCATACACATTTGCTTTCCCGTGCGCACCGCCGCCACCACAAATAATTATCCCGTAAAACCCGCCCCGCCAGTCCAATTGCCCTTGCCCGAGCCGAACCCCCGCGATACCCGTGCTTGCACCGGTACAAAAAGTAAAGCTCGACTGACAGCATACGCCCCCTTCCCCACGAACAGGGAGCACGAAAGCGCGCCCAAACCCACCCGGCGATGTGGCCGTACAGGGGTGCTAGAGCTACAGCTAGGATCGAGGACGGAACCGCGGCAAGACTTGGGGGGCCGACGCCGAGCCCAAAGTTCGGCGTGAACACGGCATGGAAGCACTTCTTCCAGATGGTCGCCCTGGGCGGCGGGCCCGGCCCTCACCAACAGCACCAACAGAAGCAGATCGGCGCCGGTCACCAGCACAGCAAGTCGGAGCAGCTCAAGACGGACTTCGACGACGAGACCACCACAGCCACGTTCAGCGATGACTTGAGTGAGGCGACCTCCCCGATCGACACCCTCCGGGCCGCCCCCTTCTCTCTCAATTACAACCCCGACCTGCCCTTGCTCAAGGATTCGACGCACAGACATATCGAGCGCATATTCACCTCGCTCCGTGGACGGGAAGGGGACTATATAACCCGCGAAAGGCTGGAGGAGTTCCTTATCGAGTCACAGGGCGGCCTCATCCGTCCGCTCGAGAAGGAGAAGTACAGCCTAGGTGACTTCGTCTACGTCTGGCTGCATGACTACAGCGTCGCCCTGAAACCGGCTGGCAAGAAGGACCTCTCGAAACCGATAACGAACTACTTCATCAGCAGCAGTCACAACACATATATCGGACTGGGCAACCAACTCAGCGGCGAGGTGTCTGCGGACGCGTACCGGTCGGTCCTGGAGGATGACTGCCGTTGCGTGGAGATCGACGTGTGGAACGGCGAGGGGTACACAGAGAGGCCCAGGACGCCCACGCCCAGCCGGTCGAAATCGCCGCGGCGCGACGTGCACAAGCACAGGAGGAACCCGTCCACCCTCTCGACGAGCTCGATCCACTCGCTCCCGGCGGCGGCGCAGTCGTTCGCGGAGAAGATCGACCAGAAGTGGCACGAGCTGTCGTCGAGGAGGCACGACCGCACGCAGAGCTCCAAGCTCAGCCTCGCCAGCGCCAGCCTGAGCTCGCTGCACCTCGCGCTGCCGGCCGCGAGCCACAGCTCGACGTCCCTCGACCCGGGCGACCTGCTGGACCCGAATGACCTGAGCCCGCCGCTGCGCCACGTGCACTCGGCCGAGGGCCTCAGGCTGCAGGCGCAGAACTCCAGGTCGCGGTCCAGGTCGAGGTCGAGGGAGCCGCGCGGTCGCAGGATAGAGCCTGAGGTGACGCACGCACACACCGTCCAGGGGCTGGGCGACCTGGGCCTCGCGAAGCGCATCCCCCTGCGCGAGGTATGCCGGGTCATCAAGGAGTCGGCTTTCAAGACGAACAAGCTGCCCCTCGTCATCAGCCTGGAGGTCCACGCCACGGGCGAGCAGCAGGATATGATTGTGGAGATAATGAAGGAGGAGTGGGGCGATCACCTTCTGGATGAGCCGCTCCAGGATTGCGACCCGGGTGCTCGACAGCCGAGACTCGAGGAGCTTATGGAGAAGATCCTCGTCAAGGTGAAGAAGGCGGCACCGACGGGATATACAATGTTGAAAGGGAGCAGCCAGCTCACAGTGCCTACGATGCACGACGACGACGGTTCGGCGTCAGAAGACGAGAGGCCGACAGAGACCGGGGAGCTAGCCCAGATGGTCAAGACGTCCAAGTCGCTCATCCGCGAGGCGCTCGGGAAGCTGGCCATCTACACACACAGCGAGCACTACAAGGACTTCTCGGCGCCGGCGGCCAGGTCGCCCTCTCACATCTTCTCCATCGACGAGTACAAGATCCTGAAGCTGCACCAGAGCAAGCACCGCGAGATGTTCACGCACAACCGCGACTACTTCATGCGCGCGTACCCGCACTCGACCCGCGTCAGCTCGACGAACCTCGACCCCTCGATCTACTGGCGCAAGGGCGTCCAGATGGTGGCGCTGAACTGGCAGCGCGCGCACGTCGACGAGGCCATCATGCTCAACAGCGCCATGTTCGAGTCCGAGCAGGGCTGGGTCCTCAAGCCCCAGGGCTACCTGAGCGGCGACAGGACGACGTCGCAGGCCGAGGCCGGGCGGCGCCGGGCGCTGATATTCCGCGTCACGGTCCTCGCGGGCCAGCTCCTGCCGCTGCCCGGGGAGCGCGGCGACGGCGCCAGCAGCGACGCCAGCACCATGTCGAGCGTCAGCACGTCCGCGGGCACCGCCTTCCAGCCGCTGGTCAAGTGCGAGCTGCACGTCGAGACGCCCGAGGAGCTCAGCGAGAAGAAGGCCATCAAGAGCGGCCTCGCCCAGGACGGCCAGTACAAGAAGGAGACCAGGAGCAGCGAGACCGAGAACCCTGACTGGGGCATGGGCCAAGAGCTCAAGTTCCCCCGGATAGACAGGGTCGTGGAGGAACTCAGCTTCGTGAGGTGAGTTATCATCATCCCCTTGTGGTGCCCCTTGCAGTTTCTTGCATGTTTCCGCCGTTCCGGCCCCTTCCTGTCACCTGTCACCTGTCACCTGTCACTTTTTTTTTCTTTTTTTTTGCACTCCCCAGCTCCCCGGAATTCTCCTTACCCACACACACCGCGGGTAGCGTACCCATCAATCATGTCGCGCCGTCAGGAATGGGACACCACCCTTCGCATCGCCAGGGGGGCAGAGCCTCCCCAGTGCGCCGCCGATACGCGAATTGCCAGTCTGGCGGCATCTAGCGTGCTGGGCTGTGTTGGCAATGCAGACTCTGCGCGCAAAGGGGGCCTGCTAGGAACTTGTTCCCCCCACCACCTCCCCCGGTCTCGAGGCTCGAGGCTCTCAGCCCTTCGATCGAATGTTGTCAGGTTTGCAGCTCTCTCACCGGTGTGGAGAACGCCTTCCTGCGCTTGCACCCTTGGGGATGTGGTGGAACACCGTTCCTTTAAATACCCCTGTGGGCCACTCAGGCAGGCTCCACATGTGCTGCTGCATGTGCGGCTTGTGCCCCTCAACCACATACCTACCCGCCTCATCGTCACTTTTTCAGCAGCAGCCACCCGAGACCAGATCGTGGTGCCCATCACCCACCATCCCCCGCCCCCCCCCCCAACTAAAGCTCTGTCGCCCGAAACGCTCAAGCAGCACCGGGGCTTGAACGCGTGTTGGTGTAGCTTTCGGTGGCCCGTGTGCAGCCAAACGGCGCAAGCAGCTTTTCCCCTCCCGCAAAATCATGAACAACTTGCCCACTTCACAAACGCGCGGGATAGGTCACATGCTAATGCTTTCTCGAAATCAAAAAGGTTCAAGATCGAGGACGAGGGCCTCGTCAAAGACAAGCTCGCCGCATGGGCCTGCATCAGGCTCGACCGGCTGCAGCCAGGGTACCGGTTCATCGACCTGAAGGACGCTCACGGCCGGCCCAGCGCTGGGAAGCTGCTGGTGAACATCGAGAAGAAGTTCAAATGAGGCTGAGGCTGAGGCTGATTATCGCTCTGCGCCTGGCGCACTCATTTGGGTAGCCCTCAGGGCTGTCCCGCCGCTTCAGCTCGTTCAATCACCGACATGGGCTGGCTGATATTGATCTCATCAACCCTGCCCCCTTCCAAACACACGCCCCTTCCCGAGCGGCGGGTTGGTTATGGGATGATCGCGTTTTGTGAGGTGGCGCCGTCCCAATTTGGGAACCAAGGTTTAATATTGTTCGGTCCCGCGGGAGTTTTTGGCCCTAATTTTGGCCGTGTATCTTTGGACGGTTCACGGATGAGCCACTGGATCTAGGATCTCGCGATATTGCTGTGCCGGTCTGGACACGTATAGATGATGGCTCCGAACGGGCCCAGAAGATCGGTTGTTGTTCACACTGGCTTTTACCACAACGATACCCAATTATCAGCCCAAATTCTGCTGACATATCATATCACCTTTCACCGCGTTCTCGGATTCCAAGATGTGCTAGTGTGACCTGGCTGCGAAAGGCATCGCGTGATACAAGTTCAAGAGCGATCACCAGTCCAAGTATAGTACTTCATCGGGATTGCCCGTCGATTACTTGGCTGCAAAAACAAAAGCAGGGGCGGTCAACAGGCTCGTCGATGGCACGTGAGGCTAACAATGCACATGAGTGGGACTAGCACACTTCCTGAGCCTATGTTAACATCCATGAATCGAAAAGTCCTTCCGGCCATGGGACAAAACCGAAGCCATATTTACTTTTGCGACGGATCAGAGACAAGAATGTACATTTGCCCGTCCATGACGCATGGGCAATCAGAAAAGAGGCTTGGTAAACGGCCCATTTTCAGCGTCGATCGCACACTCGCGCACTCCAAATCCATGATGAAGGACGCGATCGATTACCTACAAGGTGTAACAAGAGTGGCTCGGTCTTGTCCACTCGGAAGGAGCACTGCTTCCGCGGCAGGAATGCCCGCTTTCTTCTTGTGGGACAAGCTTGCATGATGGCGAGCGACGGAAAGCCACGGTGACGTACAGTTGTGTACGGACGCCGGGAGCTCGCGAGGGTGCCTCGTCGAGCAACACCCAAGGCACGACCGACAACTCTTTGTTGGGAAAGACATCAGTCGACGGGTTGGCCCGTAGACGCTCAAGCCGCCTTTGGGTGAGACAGACACGACAGGGTGTGACAAGCCATTGTCTCGTTAAACGGGTGCATATCTGCAGTTCTGACAACGGCTAGATGCTTTCAACGGCTCTGCGTCAACATTCCTCTCGCGTCGGCGTGATTTATTGGTGCATGGGCAAAGTTCAGCCTCAATCGCATGCATGGGTCACTCCATCAAATCAAGACCAACCCGCGGTGAGCCTCCAGAGTTGACATGGTTTTCTGGCGGTGTGTGTGCAGCCAGCCTGTCGTTGCCGCAGGCGACCGAGCCGTTCCTATCACAAAGCTCATTTCTATCACCAAGCTCATTTGTTCCGGCGCAGCGGTTCGAATGCGAGGGTATATGCAAGAACCCACGGGTCTCGTTGCTAGTGGACCGTATCTCAACAAAAACCCTTGACCGCGACGTTGATCCGATCTCGCTAATCGGCTGTCCTTTTGACACAAGTGCGAGGAGGGGTTGTGCTACAGAACCTTGGAAGCCGCCATTGGCACGGCGTGACTGACCTGCCTCGCCACTGATCCGTTTCTCAGCTCATGGACCGAATAGCTGGGAGACTGGAAACTTGACAAGTGCACCAAGAAGAACGTGCAGATTCTTTTTCTTTGCAAACACGGAATGCTGCAGCCAAGTTTCATTCTTCCATTGTATTCGCCGGGAGCAGTGCCTGGGCCGCCAACTCAAGTCGTGATCACGATGAGCAAGCCATGTGCGAAAACTGCAATGCCGGCATGATTCCCAGATAGTAGATAGCGCGCGGGAAGACACCAGGACAAACATGAGCTCCGGCAACTGACCAAGCACCCTGTAGCGTATGTGGAACAACACATTGGTTGAAATGAGATGTTTGTGCTCCTGCTTTGGCGTAGGAGGCCGCCGTCAGTCGGAGGATATGAGTCTTACTACTCCGAGTCATTGACACTTCGCCTTATTTCTGAGCGCCCGAATCGACCCATACGTTCAAGCCATGAAGTGAGATGTCACAATATGACAGGTCGGTGTCTGGCCTTCCGCAAGCGACTCCAATATCCGGCGTCGATTCAAATGTTGTCGAAATGTCACATCACCCACGGAAGTCCCGCTGTGGGCCCTGGTTCGTCCCCGCCCAAAAAAAAAGGTGCTTTAGTGGTCAAACAAGGTTGTCACTGGTGGCTGCGTAACCCACAGACATGAGGCCGCACGGGACATTTCATGCAGACCCTCAGCACACCTGAAGCACCTGGTAATGGGTATCTTGTGCAAACCAATATTGTGAGCAACATTTCGGGGGGGATAGATAGGACTTGTAGCACAACAGATTGCGGCTCCGCGCAGCCACAAATGTCTTCTTCATGTATGCGAGTGAGTTTCTCAGCACAGCGACCGCAGTGGATGTGCTCGGCGTGTTTGGCTGCGTTGTGGTGGGTGAGATCCTACAGCCATGGCGCAGACAGGACGGCATGGCCACGCCTGGCCATCTGCTGTTGAAATGCTCCGAGAAACAAGACATGGAATTACGAGTGATGCATCCCTGGCTTCGTAGAGAAAGGTGAGACGCAAAATGCCAAGAAGCCGCAACCTCATTGCTCACGGGACAATAGTCTCGCCCGCAGCCAGTGGCGCGGCTTTGGTCTGGGTCATCGAGGCATGTCCACGACGAGGCATACAAAGTTGGTTGCCTGACGTGGGCGGGGCGAACAGAGTAGGACCGGAAATAAGCGGCAGTGGAAGTCGAGAGTAACCAACAGTATTGCAAAGTATCTGGAGCGTATAGACAGTGTATTGCAGCGCTTTATGTTTCAGATGCCACAGTGCTATGCGGACACACACACAAGACTGCGAATGGTCAGACCCGGTTGCTGAGCCATGAGGCAGGGTGGTATCAGCTGTGGAGCAATCGCAGATTGACGAGGCAGATCCTGACACTCGGAATCGGATCACGTCGAGATCAAGCGTCACTCAGGGCCGAGGTGAGGGTGGAGCTGACGGGACAGCCGAGCTGTCGGGCCAGCCTCAGTACATGAGTGGCTGGTGGTGATTCGAGTCAAGAAGCTGCACCGGCGTAGGCCCAATAGCAGCTGGCTGGGAAGGGACCAACGCCTGCTCGCCGGCTGCCGAGTAGTACACTACACTATGTACGTGTAGTGTAGATGTGTAAGATGGTGCTGTCGATGGAGCCCGTGACACGCCCGATGATGAGAGATTGACTAAACCGGTAGAACGAACCGAGACGTGACAGCGAAGGAGGGCGGTTCGCCCGCCTGACCCATCTTGGACGCGACACGATGCAACGGACGGAGACGTGCTCGACACGGGTGTCATGTTAACCAAGACGGACCGCCAAGAGGCGTCCAAAGTTTGGCAGGGCTCGTCAGTCGGCTGTGGACATTGGCTGTCCCAAATTCCAAATGGCTTCCCAGCGGGTGACCAACGCCAAATGTCGGGGCGGCGAGCGGCGTCAAAGTCGTGCGCCGGTGGGGACGATGGATATTACCGCAAAAGTGGTGTACTATGTACTGCAGGCAGCGGCAGCATTCGTTTTTGTGGATGGAGAAACCGAGATGCTGGGTCGGGAATCGGGAGTGAGCATCGGTCCTGCAGGGCAGGACGTGAGGGCCATCCGGTAGGTGGAGCTTGGGCTGAGAAAGGAGAAGTCAAGCGAAAGTTTAATGCTCCATCGAGGCATCCCGTCCGCGTCGCCTGCGGACAAAGAGCGGTCTGCCCGCGAGCACAGTATCAACTGAAGAGCACGCCACCGACATGGTTGTGTGATGATGCGCGATGTAATAACAAGAGCATATTGCAGGGCAAGGCGAGAGCCATTACAGCCGCGATGAATCGATGTGTCGGCGCAGGTACGGCACTGGGGGGTCAGGTTCAAAAATAGAGGTGGCCCCGTGGACGATCTTCGGAAGTTGGGAGGTCAAGACAGGCTGGGGAGCACGCCAGGGAGCACGCCGCGCCGGGGAGCACGCCGGGGAGCACCCACGCAGTGGATGTGGATGAGCACATGGCATGGCAGTGAAGGCGTCCCAAAGTCTGGTTGCGACAGCTTCGAGAAGCAAGTGGGCGTGGGCGTGGGCGTGGGCGTGGGCGTGGACGAGGTGGAGACGTTGCGAGGATCGAGTTGGTCTGCTTGGTTGGGGAGCAAGAGGGAGGAAGGAGATTGATTAGGTACGACATTCAAGTTTGGTGTGGTGGAGTTGATTATCAGGCATGACTGAGCCGCATTCATCATCTTGCATCTCCCTTCCCTTCCTGCCTCCCCGACTCCTGCCAAACCCACCTTTTGCCTCCTTGGGTAGCCACAGCCAGCCCGAAAGATCCTTCCTGTTACAGACTGTCTAGCTGAGTACTTACCCAAGGTACTTAAGTACCTACCTAGGGTACCTACCCAGGGCAGTAGCTGGCGCAGGCGAGTACGAGCAAAGGACGGGCCTCGGGCTGTCGAAGGTTCCTCTGCGGACGAGAGATGTGTGCGCGCAGCCCATGTGGCGTGCCGGGGTGGTTTCTTATCTTATTTTTATTTATCCTACTCTAGATGGAACAACGTCGAACGACAGCTGGAACAGGAGAAAAAGGAGACATTGCGGGTCGATGGGCAGGCCGCACCAGCCCAAAATAGCCCAGCGGAGATGGGATGGCAGACGAGGCAAACAAACTGCAGACAAGAGAGTGGCATGGCAGGGCAGGGCAGGGCAGGCTGACTGCTGGCACTCAGACTCGTGCTGTGGACGACCGAACATGTGAGATGTGACAAGCGACAAGCGACACTCACACATACACACCACACACCTTGACGCCCACTATCGGCCGCGTCTCGTCCCCCGTCTCGTCTCGTCTCGCCCACCTCACCTCGCCTCGCCTCACCTCACCTCACCTCTCACCTCACCTCACCTCACTTATTACCGCTGCCCGCCCGTCCGCCCGCCCGCCCGCCTGTATCAGCGCCAGAAGCCGCACCGTGTGCAGTCAGTCAGTCAGTCAGTCAGTCAGTCAGTCAGTCAGTCAGTCACATCGGCCAGAGACACCAAAACCAATTTGGTCGGCTGCACCGCGTCCCGTCACAACCACCCTGTTGCTGCGACTTGCAAGCTCTCATCACGGGCGGATGCCCACCCAGTGGGTTTCCAGTCTCTCCATGCCTGTGCCGCCCAGCCCGAGCCGAAGGTCAGGCAGCCACCGGCTTCTTCCCGACCAGAAATCCAATTTTCATCGCCGCCGGCCGAATCACAACTTCTCGAGAAGGCAGAGGCCAGGGCTCAGATGCCGGGGGCCATGGGCCATAGACGAGTACGGTGTGGCGCGACAGGTCACCACCAGTTAACGGCCGCCGCCACCGCCGTGGGCAAACAACCTCGCGTCTTCTGCGCTGCCTCGACGAAACACAGGCCTGGGGCTCCCATTGCTCGATCGAGCACACACCTGCCCAGGCCAGGCCAGGCCAAGATCTGATCGTACCTGATCTGATCTGATCTTGCCTGGTGCATCCCGTTCCGGTCGACTGAGACGGACACAGAGAGGGACGGCCGCCCTTATTTGCACTGTGTGAATACGGCTCGGGAACCCTGGGGCTGCAGTATCACATCTCCCATAAACCATTACTGAGTACTACTGATCAAGTGCTGGTCGTCCGTAGCAAAAAACTAACGCAGGCGAGCTGACTCCACATACCTGCGGAACTAGACTACTACTGTACTGACAGGTATCTTGCGTCTTGCATCTTGCGTCTTGCGGAGGACCCCCCCTGTCCGTAATCCTAGGCACACCACAAGTCTGGTTCGATCTTCAAGCCACAAGCCCCGAGGCCCAAGTCCTCAGTCTGTACCTGCACGGGTCCCACAGGGCTAAGCTGCTCGGATGGCACGCCCGGACGCTACACGCAAGGGACCTACCTCATGGATCGAGTGGAATCGACATCTCGCTTTGCAGATCCGCTAAATCTAGCAATACAACCCTGGCTTGCTGGAAAAGGAAGAGCCAAGTTCAAGCTTCCCCCAGCCGGCAAACGCCCATACGGCGGCTCCAATGCTTCAGCATCCGGCTGCAACCCGGACACTACTCGGCGCTCTCTCTGATGGTGCGAGTGCCCGTCACCTCCCTCCAATATAAGATTGTCGCACTTCGGTAGACAGGAGTAGCTCGAACCTTATGTGCTGGGCAAGGCGCCGCGCCGCGCCCCGGCAGTCAATCCTCATGGACCGAGTGGCCCGTTGAGACACTCGCGCGCACACACCGTTACCATAGGCTTTCGCACCAGCATGGTGACTTGTGTGCTCGGTGCATCTATCTTCACCGTGATGAGGCCCAACCTCGCCTTGTCACTTGCTCAGACCCCATGGGCCGGCGCCAGGGGGGCGATGTAACTGCCCATGGCTCCTGCACGACGTCCAGGGAAGACGTCCGGTCCCGTCTGGCTCTCCCGTCACGTCCAGGTCAAGACCATGTATCTCGTCTTTCTTTTTCCTCTCTTTTTCCTTCCTCTGGCCCATCTGATACCCCTACTGCCATTTAGTCTTGAGACCTGGTCCCTGCAAATATGACAAGCTTTGGGATGTCATGACAGGACGGCCACTACCATATTTGGGATGGATATATAACTCCCACCTCCTCCACCGCCTCCTCTCAACTCCAACCACCCTCCCCCTCCCTTGACCATATCATTTTCATGTTCCGACAGATCTATCCATAAACCGCTTGGTCATTTCCATCTTCCTTGTCACTCATCCAGTAGCTATTATCTTCACCACCGCCACCACCAACAACACCATTGTTATCATCAACATATTTGTTAAAAGCACCAGTCTCACCCTCACCGTGTGCCGCCGGTGGTCCACAGCTTGGAAGCTATCACTCAGAAAACAAGCACATACCTGGAAATATGGTTCGGCCAACGATTCCCCGTGACCTCGACACATCCGCCGTCGTCGTCGCGCCCTGTCTCCTCCTGGGGGCTCTTCCTGTGCCGACTTTGCCAACACATCCCGGCTTGCCAGTTCAGTCCATGCCGGTAAGTATCACCAGCACAGCACAGCACCTCACCCCCGGTGACGAGACGCCAGCAGTCATCTGACAACTGTCTCTTACAGCTCCCGGGTGTGCGCTGTCCCACCTGCGCTGCCAATGGGAAGGAGGTTTGGGTGATCCCCGGTCGTGCATGTGGAAACTGCGGTACGCCGTGCTGTTGAGTTTATTGAGCGCGAGCAGCGGACTCGATGGAAAGTCTCCCGGCCCAGCCGCTCCGGCATTGGAACTCTCCCGTTTTTTTTTTTTCCTTCCCTCGCCACTTCTTTCTATCTCTTGTTTCTTACGTTTGGCGGTTTTCCAACGCCGACACAAATTGGCCCCTGCCGTCGGGTGGCAGCTGCGCTTGTTACACTTAAAGATGGAGCTTCACGGCAACAGTTGACAGTCCCTGGCGTGGGTGGCACCCACCATCATGAGGTTTCCAGATCATCATGAGATTTCTTAACTGACCCTCACGGGGCGCGCACAAAAGTAGAGTGTGTTACAGTTCTTTTCTAACGATTTTCATTACTTTCATTGCGGGGCGGGACAAGGGTTGGGAGGGCCATCCAAACAGAAAAGAAAAAAAGGAAAACCAAGTTTGTATGTAACTGGCGTCTTCACGGGCATCTCAATGAGTTGACAGGAGCACGGGTACGGTAATGGGCCTCTAGATTGAATGCAAAACCTTATTCCTCTGTCTCTCCACTCACAGCATGGGGTTTCCTTGGCGTCGCACACATATGCTGTGTATTGACACAGCATGCGAGCAGACAAACTACAGCCGGTTGGGCTTTCATCCACCCCCCAACCAACCCCCCCCCGGCGCCTTCACTCGACGGCCAGTCTACCGGTCTGCGAGTACTTTCAACGGCCGCCCTATTTTTTTTTTTTTTTTTCATTTTTTTTTTCAGTCTGCATTTGCCCAGGATGAACCACCAGCCCGCAGCCAGGTATTGCACACACACACACAGACGCAAGAAACGGCGCCCAATCCGCCAACCGGGTAATAAAAAGCCACACACAAAGCAACATTACGTATGCTGTGCAACAAGGCCTCAAGGCAGTTGGCAAAGTAAGGGGTCGACCGAACCCGGAGGGGGGGTGCGTCTTATCGGCGCACATAGCACAAACGCCTAGTGTGTACGTGCTTTGCCACCCCCCGCTGGCCCTTCTTTTTCTTTTTCCACTGTTGTCTCAAGGGCGGCCGGTGCGCCAGCCCTATCGATGAGCCTCAAGACACGGCACATGGGGTGATTCCTGGACGCCCTGCTCCTTCTTTTTCTGCCCAAAACGGCGGGGACTTCGTTGGCTTGGTCGCACAACGTGCTACCTGTCACGGGAACGCCTTCTTGTCCTTTTGTCGGTGTCGTTTATTTTATTTTGTTTTTGACAGCTGACAGCGGCACTATCCGCCTCACCAGATTCCCCGTGGTCCGGTCCGGTCATGGTCATGAGAGCCTGGTCTTCCTGGCAGGGGAGAAGGGAGTCGGGGGAGGGGCCGATCCAGTGCGAAGGGGGGGCTCTGAACATCGACCCATCATCATCCCGTACTTCTGGAACGAGCGGCCCATTGCCGTGCCGCCCCCGTATAGGCAATGGACAGGACGGACCATTGGGCACTAGTCGCGTTGCTCCCAGGCCGCTCCCTCAACTCTGCCCCGGACTGGGCGCCATGGCGCCGCCAGGAGAAGGGAAAGACAGGGAAGGAAGGCAAGGTGTTTGTTGGCTGCCAGTTCCCGTCCCCCCCTCTCGCTCGGTTCGAGAAGGCTTCTTTTTCAGCCTGTCCGTGCACAGCGGGACATGCGCCCCGGGAGTTGTGCCTGCAGCCCGATGGGGGGGTGGAGGTGGAAAGACGCGGGAGGGGGAGACGGCAGGGCCGCGGAGAGTGCCTTGATATCTGATCGCCTAATACACACCGCAAGTTTGGAGGAGGCTTGCTGCCCTCACTGCCCGGCGGGCTAGACGGCCGTGACATGGCCGGTGGCCCAATAATCACTGGCCTGCCGGCCCTTCTGCACAAGCGTCAAGCAGCCAGCTGCGCAGGATCGGGTCGCAATCGTGCAAGATGCCGCCCAGCACTGACTGGCGAATCAATCCTTGTCCACCGCCCCGTGGGTTCGTACAGCTAGCCATGCGTGGCCCATGCCATGCAGTGCTCTTGCGTGACGACCGGCTTGCTGGCCTTGTTGGACAAGGCTGGCCAGCTCCTCGCCCTCGCTTCGTCCACCCTGCCCGCGGGGATGGACCTGGCTCGGGCCAGATATAAATGCCCACGATACTTGGAGGGACTTAGGGCTGCTACGCAACGGGAGCCACGCCGGCGCCCTTTCCTTCCAGTGAGCATCCAAGCGGGAGAAGGTGCCGTGGGTCTCAATGCGGCCCGGGAATGCAGGCAGCTCGTCCCGTCTCGATCATCGTGACTTAGCTTCATGCCCCCGGCTTCTTTAGGTCTCCTTGAACCACCACTTGGGGGTATTTCCTCTTCCACCGAACCGCAGCCAGCAACCCCGCCCCCCTGCTATCTGATCAAAGCACGCCTCGTCCTGACAGACAGCAGCCCAGAGGACAGGGCCGTCCGAAACTGCCGGGGGGG
>LJJS01001174.1:32631-43025 GCA_001447215.1 Diaporthe aspalathi
GTTTCCTTCCTAAAGCTGCGGTTGCCGCTGTTATCGCCCCTCTATGTCGCAATGGCCGACGCTGCAAGTCTCGAACTTGTCTTGCCAAACTCCAGACTCCACGCGGTGATCTAGTTGATTAGCTGAATACATGGGGATCGGCAGATTGCAGAGAACAGTGCGTCGAGCAGCGGCGGTGCCTGCAGCGCCAGCAGCAGCGACAACGGCAGAGGCGGAGGCGGCAGCGCATGCTCATCAGACGGGCCCCTTATAGCACCGGGCCAGCCGACCGTCTTCCCTCGTATGGCCGGCCCCCTGGCTGGGCGAGGCTCCAGTTTTCGATCTCATGACCGTGCCTTTGCGCGTGTGTTCAGGGAGACGGGGTGGAAGGAAGGGGAAAAGGCAACCCCTCCCCCCATTTTTTTGTATCTGGTGCTGGCCTAACTTGCCTGCAAGGCAGGGGAGACGAAGGAGACGGGCCGAGCTACTCAGGACGCTGCCGACGAGAGAGGTGCGAGAGGCCGGCGCCGAGGCTTTGGCGCAGGGCCCCTGCCTGCTGTGAAGGCGGAAAACAACCGGCCGTTGACTTTTTTTGCTTCTTTCTCTCTCGGCAGTGGATCCGGGTCGGCTCGGAGGCGCCCCGCCTCCCATTGGTCTCAGTTTAATGATGGTCCGTGCGGCGCACTCGGGCAGCAAAAAAAAAAAAAAAACAGACGGTCTTCAAGCGAGCGCGTTCAGAAATTTCTGCGACATCTTTCTTTCAAACATCAACACAACATCATCATCAACAACAAGCACAACCAGCCCCTTGATCGATCATATCTCAAGGTCATAGTGCCTGAGCACAAGGGTGAAACAAGTGTGCCAATAGTTGCCAAAGGTACTAGCACTAGATGTGCAAAAAAAGGTAAGACTGATTGATTTCCCTACCACTCATATTTCCTCGGCGACTGGGACGGCTTGTCCCTTTCATGATGAGAGTAATTTGCGATTGATTCCGCCTGATGGCCGGCTCGCCTGCTGTGCTATATCTTGCGGTTAAGTGATAGTCACTTCTTACATATTCTGAACACACGCCCTACCTGCCGATTGTCACCTCATTCTCAAACCCATATTTGCGCACGGAGCGAGACTCATTTGCTGACCTTCGCCCGAAGTAGGTAACTAGATAGACCCGACTGTGTGCGTCTTGCGCCCTGCCTTGGCGCCGGCTCTGCTGCTCACGAGGAACTCGTCGACACGAACAGGCCCGTCCTCCAAGAGGCCTTGGTGTGACGGCTGTTACTGTCGGAATCCGGCAGCACCAGCTCTTTAAGTGAAGACCCCTTTTTTTGTGAAGTGGTCATCGTCCACTGCAGCACCTGATGAGTAGTCGTCACGCGAATAGTTCATTAGGGACGTTTCAATAGCTTCACAAAAATGTCAAATTCATTACACGCGTTCCGCGTTGAACCCATGCCTCTAAACGCCGTTGCTCAGCTGGGTCAGCCTAAACACAGATGCTGCCTGCCGTCATGCTTCAAGGTTCCATGGCCTGGCGGTCCTCCGGATGTTGCTGCCTCGTGAAGTCATAACCGCTGTCGCACCTGGGCTAAACTCAGTTCTTCTTGCCGGGCATGCTGTCGGTCTTCCCCGCCTTCTTCTTGTTGATGAGCTCTTCCTCCTCGGCCTGCAGCTCGGCGTCGATCTTGGCGCCTTTGGAGGGCTCATTGCCGTGGTGCTTGGCCTGTCACGTCTGTGTCAGCAATATTTCTTGGGCACCCGGAGAACGTATCGGGCTTGGACATACGGGAAGAGTGGGGTCCTTCTTGGACAGTGCGGTCTCCTTGTCGTCCTTGGGCTCGTCGTCCTTCTTCTCCTCAGCGGCCAGGCGGTTGGCGATGGACCGCTGGTCCTCTGTTGTTGTCTCTGGTCAGTATGCACTCAGGTAGGCAAGAGAAGCTGGGGCTGGGAATGAGTCTTACTGGAGTCGTCGTTGTTGTGAGAGTTAGGCTTGCCCTCCTCGTAGCGCTCGGGGTGCTCGAGCTCCGACTGCTTGACGTTGCGCTGGTCACCGGCGCCGGCGACGCTGATAGGGCCAATAGATGATGTGCCAGTCATTGTGATGGTGAATGAAGGAGATTGTCTGGGGGGATTGGAGACGATTGAGTCTGTGTGATTGTTTGTTTGGTCAGAAAACCTTTGGGTATTTAAGAGAATTTGGTAGATGAATGGGAGGAGAATAAGCCTGCGGTTTCCTCACCAGCGTGTAGATTGATTGATATAGCTGGCCGACCATCCCACATGCAACTGTCTACGTCATATTCAGCCATTGAGTTCTGACAAACAGTCGGCCCTACCTGCCTGCCAGCCCTCAGGCCTTCCGTCATGGAGGATCATCATCTATGTACGTACCTGGGTGATATGTCACGGCAGTCCAGTGCAGAGGGTTGGGCTGCAGCACCGAATATAGAAAGACTGGAGCTTCTACGTCATATCTACATAGTAGGCGTGGCGGTACGGAGGCCATCTGTGAGGGACATACGCGGGGGCATACACTGTGATCATCTTGCTGCTAGTTTGTTTTTGTCAAGAAAAGCCGTCGACCTCCATACGGCGTGTTGTCAACTGCTCGGAAGACGAGACATTCTTCAAAGGGTGCATCTGCTGGCGGCTATTGTGCATCGGCGCCAGGACCAAAGATAAGGTCAAACATGGTATCTGAATGAAGGCTAGCAAGCGACGTTTGAGGCTCTGCTGGAGCAAGACGTCACTCCAGTCGCCGCACCAGGGAGCCCTGACGGTCAAGCTTCCAGGAACCTGGCATCGAGGGTAGCGGCGGGCAGGCGGGGTAGCTCCAGGCCTCGCATACCCGCTGCTGCATCATTTGCCAGCCTGACGGCCGCCCCGCTAAGGCTGACTGCGAAAATTCGTCCCTTGGAGCTGGAGCTGCAACCACGCCCTGCCTTGTGTGTGAGTGTGAGAGAGCGCCTCGCCGACGGCCAGACACACCATAGTCAACACAACACACCGCAGCCCACACAAGCCTTGATTCGGAGGCCCACTTGGGCGCCTCAGTTCAACCCATCCACGATGACCTCCTCGACCACCTTCACGCCGCAAACCTTTGCCAAGCTCTCCCCTCACCCGTACCTCCTCGCAAACCTCCAAGCGCCCAGCCATGCCGCCACAGCCAAACCGACGCGGACGAACGGGCGCTTGCCGCACCAAGCCCGTCCACTCAACGTCAACGCCTCGTCGCTCTCCCACGCCCATGGAAGCGCCATGGTGAGGATCGGCGACACAAGCGTCATCTGCGGGGTGCGAGGGGAGCTGCTGCCGACCACGAGCATCCCGCAGTGGCGGAGACCCAAGAGCGCGGCGGACCTGGAGGCGGCGGAGGACAGGGACGCCGAGCTGAGGGAGGAGGGCGCGCGCGAGCTGCGCGACTACGACCTGCTTGTGCCCAACATCGAGCTGGCGACGGGCTGCGCGCCGCAGTTCCTGCCCGGCGTGCCGCCCACGTCCCTGGCCCAGACCCTGAGCACGCGCGTGTACTCGCTGCTGCACGGCGCGGGGCTCCTGGACGCCGAGGAGCTCAGGGTGTGGTACACGCCGCCTGGCCTGCACGCCGGCGGCGAGGGGATTGACGACATGGCGGGTGCCGGCGGCGAGATTGCAGAGCAGCAGGAGCCCGAGATCAGGGCCTACTGGACGCTGTACATCGACGTACTGTTCGTGTCGTTCGACGGGAACCCGCTCGACGCGGCCTGGGTCGCCATCCTGGCGGCTCTGAGGGACACAAGGCTGCCGCGGGCGTGGTGGGACCCTGACAGGGAGATGGTGCTGTGCTCGCGGACCGAGAACCGGCCCCTCAGCGTGCGCGGCCTGCCAGTCGCGTGCACAGCTGCTGTGCTCAACGACAGGGAGTCGGAGGTCGTCGGCCAGAGCAAGTCCTTTGTGCTGGTCGACCCGGGCCGGCTAGAGGAGAGCCTGTGTGACGAGAGCGTCACTGTTGTGGTAGATCGCACAACCGGTGAGACGAGAATACGAGGGATATCAAAGAGTGGCGGACGGGTACTTGGGCCGAAAGAAATACGGGAGATTGCTTCTTTGGCGGAGAGCCGGTGGGAAGAAGTCCAGCAGGCGTTAGCCTGAGCCCCTACTTCGGCGGACGAATGGAGTCGTTGAAGCGAGGGATGTCCATTTTGTCTCTTGGATCAGAAGCCAGATGTGGACAACTGAGCAGTACCTCGGGCAGCAAAGATGCCGCCTTGTGATACACCTTTGGTAATGATACCCAATCGAAAGGCCGTATCAATATATTGAGAAGCCAGCCCCATATGTTCCTCGGTGGCGCGATGGCGTCCTTTGTCTTCTCCATCGTCCTTGGCTACTGGCTGAACCAACATCTGACCGCATAGATACTTACACCACCTGCGGCTAAAAGGTCTACCCAAGCAGCATGCACTTTACGCTGGCGCCCGACTCAGCGGCCACGGCATCATTGACGTGTGGGAACAGCTCCTCGGGTCTTGTCAACTGGAACGACTGACTTGACCCTATCATTATGCCTCTAGAAGCTCTACCGACAGATGCAAGATCACGATCAGTCGTGCCCAATCAGCCCCATACACGTCGCATACACTCACACCCCCCCCCCNCCCCACTGGCAGGTAAAGATACCTCGCCTGGTCCAAGAGGGTACTCGGGGCCTTTGTCCCGCTCCATGAGCCTGGAGTCCAAACCCCCCCCCCCACCAGTGTCTCTGAAGCACGGTCCTCGGGAGCCAGCGTAGGCCCGGCATCGGCGCCGCAAGCACGGAGAGGGTCCGCAGCACCACCCATGCCCAGCACCTTGCCGATGCTCTCCCAACACCGGCCCCGGCAGCGCGCAACGACGAGGGCCCTGGCGTCTGGGTACAAATCCAGCAGCTCCGTGACGAAGTCCACCGCCCGGGGGTCTGTCACCCCGACAGACCCCGGCCACGAGCTCCCGCAGGAGCTCGTGCGTGCTGGAATCCCCCCCGAGGGTCCCCTGCCTTGCGGGGACTCGTAGATAGGAGTCTGTTTCTTCTAGAATGGTGTGCGGCGCGTCAGCCACTGTGTAACATCGCTCCATGCCATACTTTGGGGAACGATAGGCTTGTCTTTCCTCGCTGGTTCAGCTCACTAACTTCGCGGAACAGTATTTGAGCTGCCCCGTGCACTTGAGTCGTTAATGATCAACATGGTATCGCCGCGCGGATCAGGTAACAGTATGAACCAGTGCCTGGTGAACTCAAGCTTCCACGGGAAGGAAGGTGTTGGGGGGAGGGGGCATTTTTCGAGAAAGACTTTTGCTTCTTAATACTGAGGGGACCTCGAAAGGGTTCTTTTAAGGTGAGTTGCATCAAGATCTTTCTTGCTTGTGAGAATCCCGCAACAATCACCTCCAGTGGCCTCGAGGGTCATCGGGCTGGGACGAAACACCTCCCATCGCGCAATTTCCTTGTACGAATACACCCTAAAGATCTAGGGATGGGCGAGGTGGAAGTGCTTTGGCCGAGGTAGAGACGCTCAGCTGAAGTTGATTGCGATGGTGTGTTCAAGCCCTTTTCACGGTAAGAAGTGTTGGCTTCAGAGACGATTGTCGATCTCGCCACGCTGATGAACGTGCAGACGTGCGCACAGGACACTTGCCTGGGAATGTTGCACAATTTCTGCGTCTGGTTGGGTCGTCTTCCACCTTTCGGTGATGCCAGACGAGCTAGCCTAAGGGGAGGCCTCTGTCCTGACTGTGCCATTTATTCAGAACATTAATGACCTAGGTACGTATACACTCGGAACATATTACATATGTAAGGAAGTGGCTCAATTTGAAGGTGGCATATCCTGGAAGGGGCTGCTCCGTTGCAGAACGGCTGTTTCCACGGAAACTCGACTACATCCATCTGCGGGGCACGACGGCATATTTCAATGACGTCAAAATGGTAATGGGAATGTTGCAGAAGGCCTTGCGTAGCCTAGCATCCGAAGTCTGTATTGAATTCTTAGAGGGTTGATTTGAACCACACGGCGTGCCCAACGAGGAAGGTCTCGAAGGCATCGCAGTGGTTTCACAATTCATATGTAAGCCTTGTACTCGGTATACGTGCATCGGCTGTTGTTTGTCATACCTCAGCCGCTGGTGTTGGCTCGTCACCGGCAGGGCAGCCAAGTGTGGCCACGACTGACAAAAACGCGTTCATATAAATAGCAGCTCGCAGAGACTGACTTTGCCGACGCCCACCAGCCCTATCTATGTCCCTGGTGGGCTCCAGCCTGATGATAGCAAAAAGAGGCTTTAAAACGTCCTTTTCATGAATACTTTCTTGATGGGGGCTATTGATATCGTCAAAAGCTCACCGCTGCTTCTAGGGACTTGTCGCCTGTGGATATGGATGGGCTGAGTAAGAAGGTCAAGGAGGATGTTCAGAACCCGTTGATACGCTGGTATATGCCAATGCGAGTATGTGAAATGAAGGAGGCAATTTTTATATAAGAGTAACGCATGTCGGCTGAAACTGAGTCCCGTGTCCGGAAGCCGTTTGGCGAAGAGACTAGTAGTAATATAGGATGAACCGCCCCCTGGTGGGTATAGCACACACCTCAATAAGAGTCCAAGCAGCCAAACTTGGCTAGACTGGTAAGAGATAAAGTGATAGGCTACATACACAAAGACTACTATTGCATGCGTCTACTAAGTAAGTAGGTCATTGAACTCCGCACAAGCCTTCTCGGCCAGCTCCAGATTACAGCCCGCGACTTGCGCACTCTCCAAGCTCAGGTCACTGAACTCAAGTCGCCCTCTAACTCAAAGAGAATAAAATCAGATCCCTGAAATTCCCAGATTCAATTTCTGCTTGAATCAATGCCGAGGTGTAGTCTAAGTTTGTGAACTATTCGATAGGAGAATTTGTACCTAGAAAAGGTCATATTCAAAAGGACATAGGTGGTGATTGTCACTTGGCACAAAAGAAGGCGCATGATGGAACATATGCTAAGCAGGCCTGCTAGAATTTGCTGAAATGGAAAAAAACAAACTATCATACAAAAAATTCAAAAACCGCTATCAACCACAGGTGACTGAAAAGAAAATCGTCATCGTTACACATTCTCGCATCCAGCTGTGAACAGAGCGCCGTGCCGCGCCGTGCCGCGCCTTTGCCCCTAAGCCAGGGCCTCGCGGACCTTGGTCTCGAAGTTGCCATCCTTGAAGGGGACGTTGGCGTTGCCGAAGTCGGTGTCCTGCAGCGCCGTCTTGGCAGCCTGGGGCATGGCGTCCCAGTCGGAGATGGGGTAGGTCTTGCCCACGGTGTCGGTGAACTGGAGCTCGTGGTTGGTGGGGAAGGTGGTGAAGTATTCGACCTTGGGGCTGTTGCCCTCCATCTGCGGGACGCCGCCCGAGGCCTTGCTGTAGCCGCTGTGGCTGGAGGCGGCGGCGGCGACGATCTTGGGGGTCGCCGCGTTCGGGTCGTCGACCTGGATCACGATGTTCTCGAAGTCGTCTATGGTCTCCTGTTAGTTTCTCGCATGTTCGAGAGATGAGGGTGGAAGGGTGCTACTCACGGCGATGGCCTCCGGCAGTGTTGCCGTCGATGGGCTGGTCCTTGGGCATGTACCAGGAGTACATGACCACGGTCTTGCCATCTATGGTGCCGGCGCGGGCATATGTCTGGCCCTTGCTCTGGTCCCGGCAGCCACCAGTGCCGCTGCCAGAGTCCTGGAGTCCACCGCTGGTGTCTCCATTATCGGCGACGGCGGGGTCTGTCGAATGTTAGTTGTCACTCTTAGATATGGAATGGGGAGGGTAGAGTTGAGGCTTTTACTTACAGGGCTGGCAGCCGTGTGCGATGTGGAGGAGAGGGTTGAATGTCTCGATTATCTTGCCGAGGCCGCCTGTCTGGATCCGCTGAGCAATAGGAGCGATAGAGTCGTGAGCAACCACTGCGCGGTTCTCAAGGAGCTCAGTAGGAGCAGCGGCGATGGCGGAGGCGAGAGCCAGGATGTGAGAGATCTTGAAGGAAACCATTGTGATGAGAGTGAAAGTGGTGGATTTATGAAGATGCTGAAGCGACTGTAGATTGATTGTAATGATTGAATGTGAAGATGTTGTTGTTGTTGGTGGTGGTGATGATGATGATGATGGTAGGATAAAATCAAATGTTGGAGTGGGTTGACGGTTGTGCTTTATAGTTGATTCCTGACCACGGTCTATCTTTGGATTATCTTGGAGGTCATCATGGCTTCAGCAGCCTCATAACTTTTTGGTAATGTCGTCTCATCTAAGTTGGCAACAATCAAACAGACTCCAGGGAGTACAGTCGACCAAGCCTTGCCAGAAGACTCAAGCAGGGGGGGAATAATGTGATGTGGATCCAACTACTGGCAAAGTCTGGTCGCGATAGGTCCCTTAGACGCAAATAAACTTGCTTGTGGGGTCTTCCATGCCTTGACGGGCGCCCTGCGAGGCGAAGCCCAGTGGAGCAGGCTAATTGTTTGTCCCGGATCCTCGGTGCCAATTGCGATTGCGTGGTTCGTCCGAACCATTCGTCTTCTTGGAAGAGGGTCCGCGCGCACTTTTGCATTGAAAAGTCTGGTTGTCACAATTGTATGTGTGGAGACTGAGCTGCTATGTAGATCGTTTGAAGACTGAGTCGCCACACGTGCAAGCCTTGTGTTGAATGTACCTAGGTATACTGCCCGGGCTGGCTGTCACCCCATTTGCTCTAGATTTGTCCCTGTCTACCGAAGTACATGTACCTATCATTGTGGAGCTGTAGACTGAAAGCGAGGTAGTCTACAGCGAAGAAAGCCAGAGGCGTTCGGAGAAGGGGATTTGCGAGTATCTACCTAGATAGGTGCGGAACTGGTCTCTGTGGGAGATGACCTTACGAAAAACCCAACCAGCAAGGTTTGCGTTCCCTTCCCTCTGGGAAACACAAAGATTAGTCGAAACATGATCTTCTGAACACCAGGTCACTTACGTGGTCGGGAGCAACATTGCGAGCGGCAGCAAGACTCAAGAATCCTCCCTCCTATTTGAGCCTTGGCAGAGCCTGGCATGTGTCAGGCATGCTGGCCCACTCGCGCGCTGCACCCCTGGCTTTCGGGCGCTTGCCATGTGCCGTTCCCGCTGTCATGTTTGTCATGTTCTGTCAGGAATTAATGCATGAAGGTTCACGTAAAAAAGTGACAGGTTGTACACTATGTTGTGGACCGCAGGCGGCTGAAACGGCCAAGTCCCTTAGCTGGACGTTGACTGACTTCATGACCTGGCGGCTGACTCGAGCATCACCCGGAATACGGGTACTCGGCAGTCATGATAGAGCATATCCGAAGTTCTTGTTAACCGCATTCTTATTGACCGTGTCTCCAAGGGCTCACCCAGTAACTTCCCCTCCAACAGAGTCCGTGCCACGTTCTACAGCGTAGCATTGTCAATGCCGCATGAGCTTGTTTATAAGCCGCACTAGTTCTAGACACCTTGATTCTATTGTCAGAGATCGACAAGATCTGGGGAAGTTCGCTCAACTCCCGAGGCCAGCTGAGTCAGGAGGCTCTCCTATTCGGCGCTGCGAACAGTCCGAGCCGGCCGGCGCCGGTTGCCAATACATCGCAACCACTTGCACATGAAGACCTTTGCTTGACAAGTCCCGCAGGTCTCTTCCTTGCTGTCTGTATTGGAAGACCATCAGATTTTCAACGTTGAAGGCTTAGTCTGCCCTGGCGAACAATCTTTTATGGTTGCGGCCAGTTTCGAGTTCTTCTAGCTCGAGTTCAACGTGATGTCGACGAAAACGGGTTACGCGGAAAGAGCAACAGCCCGTGAATGAATGGGACTTTGTTTATCCGACTAGATCGTACGGGATCGAGGATATGGGTTCTCGAAACGGTCCGACACGATTGGCTCAGCAGACCAAAAGTATTGCCGGGTTGATGACTGCATGAAGGCCAAGGCTGGCAACTATGTGGCATGCAGCTACGCCGTGCTCACTCTGTAGATCAAGTGGGAACAACTTTGTGTCTTCTAATTTTATCTATTAATGCTGACATTTGTTGTCCTGTACCCCTCAAAACGGGCTCGGCATCATCATGAATGAGCCCCGAAGATCTAATTAACAACCATCCCATCAGAAGCGTACTTTCAATAACATACGTCTGCTCACATACTCCGCCGTCAAAATCCCTATCCCCGTCATGTCCAACAGATCCATAGAGGTCAAGCTGTCGCTACCTAGGTATCAGTAAGCCTGCGACAGTGGCTGAGAAGCGCAGAATAAAGATGGACCTTTGGGCAAAGTGTCGAGAAGCTGTTGACAAGGCGGCAGGTGTTATCGAGTGGATTTCACCGAGCCTTGTGGTTTACAGGTAAGTCGCAGTACCCACTTTTGGCCACCCCCCCCATTTGGCCAC
>LJJS01001178.1:1093-23857 GCA_001447215.1 Diaporthe aspalathi
GATAAAAAGGAAAAGGGGAAGCGGCTAGCTGCTGAAATGGCTGGTGGTGTAAAGGAGGCGGTCTGCGGTGGACCGAGTAAATAACGCTGTAGGAACTGCAGTGAGATTGTGCATAATGTAAAAATGTGTAAAAAAGAGGAAGAAGGGTTTAATAGATTAAATTGTAATTGTATTATAGCAAATTTAGCATAGTTGGCATTAATTAGTGCTAATATATGTGTATTAGTGGTCTGCGGCGGACTGCGATTTTGGGGCAAAATTGGCACTAATTGGTGCGAAGTGCGTATTTCCCACCAAAGGTCAGCCTGTTTAGACCAGCACTGCAACCATGCCAACCACTTTAAATTAACAAAATTAATTGGAAATAAGCAATCCAGACCAATTGGCACCAATTGGTGCTAAATTTTATTAATCATTTGGCCCGGGGGGGGGGGGCTGGGGTTAGCCAAAGTTAGTAAATATTGTAAAGTGACCCGAGTGGTGATATGACCCGAGTGGTGATAAACCACGTTAATAATAAAATAATATATAAAAGCTATTTAAAAATCTAATAAATTATTAATAAATATTATAAAAATATTAAGCATTTTAATTAACTATAAAAAAATCTATATTAAAACCGTTTATTATAAAACCTTAATTTATAATATTAAAAACTTTATTTTTTTTTAAAAGGCTATAGTAAATTTAAAAGCTTTAGCTGTAAAATAATTAATTTCTACTTTTTTAGCCTGCTTTATAATTTTTAATTTACATTAAAATTAAAAACTTTCACAAATTATTTTATAATTTTAAAATATAATATTTTAATATTATTATTTTAAATAATTTAAATAAATTAAATATTTATTTAACTTTTAATAATAATTTAATAATAACTTTTAAATAACCTAAAATTACTTTTAAACTAATATTAACTTACTTTTTACGACTTCTTTTTCTTTTTTAATATACCTTTTTTTAATAAAACATTATATTAAAAAAAGATTAAAGGAAAAGAAAAATTAAAAAAAAACAAATTGAAATTCAAAGATAAACCTAATTTATTATAAGAACAACTTTAATAAATATACACAATACAGCAAAACTAGCTTTTAGCTATCTTATATAACTACCTTTAATTATAATAAAAAAAATGAAATATAGTTTTAAATTATATTTTATTAATTAATGATATAAATATATTATTTTATTTTATTTTATATAATAAATAAACTTTAAAAATATAATTTAATACAGTATTATAAAATTAATAAATAAAATAATAAAGTAATATAATATAAAAATAAAAGAAAAAAACTTATTTAAAAAGTTTTCAAAATAAAGATTTTTTTAAAAAAAAGAATAATATTATAATTATAATAAAAATAAAACTAATAATTAGTTTTAAAGCAAAATAACCCTATTTAGTTAATTTAACAAACTAAACAAAAAAGCGCAAAATTCTTTTATAATTATATAATTATTAATTATTTAAACAAAATTACTAAATTATCAGGCTTTAAGAAATAAGCTAAGTAAGCTACTGCTAAATTACTCGGATTACTAGTAAGCTTTAGTAAGCTAAATAAACTAATATATTATAAGCTAAAGATATAAATATATAAAAAATATACTTATTACTAAATAATTAAATAATATAAATATTTCTTTAGCAGTTAATTTAAATATTTATTTATAAATAGCTTTTATTAGCTAATAATTATTATTAGTTTATAATATTGCTTAATTATTACCGCCTAATTACATATCTTGGATATAAACCCCGAGCAGCAAGTTTAGAAGACCCAAGGAACCTTGATCATTACATATATAGTGTGACCGAAGCCCCACCACTCTTTAGTGCAGAATGTTATAGATAAGCCGGATCACAAATCAGAAAATCACTAGCTGTCTGTGTAGAGCGCGTGCATTCGAGTGATTTTCTGATTAGTGATCCTGCTTATCTATAACAAAGTTTTCGAATACTCTCATAGGAGCATGTCAACATCTCTCGAATATTGCATTCCCACATAATCCCGCTCAATATGGCATCCAACTTCTCCTACACCTTCTTTCGCGTTTCGCAGACCGACCAAGTAAAGACTTCGGCTGCTCATTATCGCAATCTTCGCTTGAAAGCCCTGAAACTGTCTCCTGACTCGTTTTCTTCGACATACGATATCGAATCAGCATTCGACGATGAAGTCTGGGAACATCGTCTCTGTGAGAGTGGGAAACAAACCTTTATCTGCGCCGCTTCCCATACCACTTCCGGCGCCACCGAATGGGTTGGGCAATTGACTCTACGCGGCCCTCTCAGCCAGTCTGAATACGACCTGCCGAGTGAGTCAGGCCAGCCCCCCGCCGACTCAGACGTGCATGCAGAGCGCTGGCAGATGTTGAGTCTGTTCAACCTTCCGGAGCACCGTGGGCGCGGCTTAGGGAAAAGGCTTTGCCAGGAAGCGTTGCTCTACCTAGAGAACGAGAGACCTGCATCGAGTATGGTTGTGCGGCTCATGGTGAAGCCCCAGAATACGGCCACGGTACACCTTTACCAGAGTCTTTGGTTCGAGGACGTGGGCCGGTGCACACTTGCAGAAGCTCTTTTGGCAAACGGAGATGCGAAACTCCTGCCTGACGATTACTTCACTCGAAGCGAGTACACCACTCGTTCTGGGTTAATCATGACGCGCCGGATATCGTGCCGATCAGGGCAGTCTCCAGGTGAGACGAAACAGTCCGGACAAATTGGAATAATACCATAGACAATAACACGTCCCCTTGTTGCTTCCTTCTGTCTGGGTTCAGAGCAGAGAGATGGCACACACTTGACCAAGCATCAGGTTCATAGTACTAGGAAATACAGTTCATTGAAACTCCTTATAGCATAGCATAACTGTGTTGGATACTTCCTTTGCATACTTTTACTGAATACAATAACTACTACTAGAATTAAGAAAATTACCCGAATTAGTTGGTTTTATTCTTAACTCGGGCACAAATCTGTATCTTTCTTTTTTTTAAAAAAAAAATCGAAACAATCGAAATGCGAGCGGTCCCTTCACACACTCGTAAACGCTCAAGGACTCAGCGCTAGATAACGAATACAATGCAGTAATACTGGAAGCCGTAGTGCAGCAGAAGATTGGCAAGGATCGACTGGATTTCTGCGCAACGGCCCCACAGGAAAGGTCGTGAATGGTTATATTGGCGATGGCAACCTGGGTCTCTCACTCAACCGAGCCAATATCGCGGAGTGGACGTTGGAACAAGCCGCGAGCTCGCCTCCGAAGTATGTCCGAGCCAAAACCGGGTATCTCATCTGCGAAGAAGCAACCTCGGTTCTCGAGTTCAAGAGACACTAGTCAGAAAGCTGTAATATGGCTTACAATAACTCGTTCCTGGAGTGTATCTACATCTTGGTCATCTTTGGTAACCATATAATACTGGAAGTTCGGGACCCATCATATTTCTCGGTCTATTTCGTAAACGTATTCATTATCTAAAGCTAGGTCCTTGAGCGTTTATGACTGTGCGAAGAGACTGCTTGCATTGTAATATTCTTGTTTTAAAAAGAAAGAGATTGATACCCTGACTAAGAACAAAACCAACTTAACTCGTACAACATCTCTAACCACTTAGTGTATTTGCGTGTTTCGTTATGTTTTACCAACCACAAGCCCGGTATTATGCCCAGTTTACCTTCGAATACAATTGTTGGTAACAACTACCTCTGGGTAAAAAAGCTTCGATCATGGAATACATTTACCGTGGCCATAGAAAAGATAAGGAAACCAACCATAGTAAGAAGCACAGCATCAACTGCACGAAGGCCTCCATATATTTCGACCGGGCGCTCCAAGCTCGTGTTCGTCAGTGACTGTACGTAGTCCCGGTCACCGGGATCTAATACATCGCTCAAGAATGGATAGTTTGGAGCATGCAACATGACCCAGAAAGCCCAGGCAACGACGAAAGTGGCCAGCAGCAAGCCATCAAGGCGAGTCAGCCCCAGCAGAATCCTGTCAGGTGGGATGCGCCGTACGAGCACCAGGACAAATGCAACTAACCACAAACCGAGGAAGGTTGCACCGGCCATCTTGATGTGACAGTACCTGTGATTTGTTTCCTTCGAGTCAGTATATCTGATTCTTCCACCTAGACCATTCTGCTTACCAAGGACATCTCAGCCCGTACACCCGCACCATGGTATACTCGGCCACTTCTGCCGACATACTCAAAACAACAAAAATGGTCATAGACATTGTAAAAATGTAGAGATTGTCTCCTATATTGTCCAGATGCACCCAGTACCGCGCCCATGGCGCAAGGGTAGGCCAGGAAGTGTTCGTTGGCTGGTGTTGAGCGGGAGACCCATTGTTATGTCGCCTTCTGTTGTTGGGCCTGGTGATGGACTGCTGCAATATTGTCAGCTACGTCCCTGAGCAGGCAAAAGTCTTCCGAACGCTGAAAGGGTATTCAACCGACATTTCTTATCCTGTTGATTCGCGACTTCTCGTGCTCTAAGAACTTCTTGTCCAGCCTTGCGTTCGCATTACCCGGGGCAGGCTGTACAACCAGCTCGATTTCCTCATCGTTCCGAGACAGGGCACGTATCTTGTTTCTCCTCCGCACGATGACTGGGAGGTAGCGGTCTGGTAGCCGGAACTGAGGAGGAAGCAGCCAGAGCCAAAAGACCGCTGCGCCAACCTGGATCAGGCTCATCAACACAGACACTGTTAAAACGGCTGCACCTGAAGACAACATTAACCCTTTCCATTGTCGGTAATTCCTTAGAACTTGCTGTTCTGAAACATCTCGGTCGCGAGCCTGACTCTTGGCGAGGTCGATGGGTGCTTGTACAATGCCGCCTATTAAAACTTGACGCCACACCGCCAGTGAAAGGTGCATCGGAAACGTTGCGACCATAGCGTAAGTTCGCAATTTCAAGCGGGTGAACCCAGGCCACCAGACAGTAAAGTAAAGGAAGTGACCGGCGAAAACTATCGGGAAGGCAGTTGAAAGCTTCGCAACGACAGCTTGCTTCGCCTGCACATCTTCGGCAGACTCCTCAGTGAACACAAGATGATCAGACAAGTACGGGAGGCTGATGTTTGGCATGATGATGAAAGCGATGGAGAATAAGAAGCAAAAGACTGCAGCCCAATAAAACGTTTCGAGGCAGGACGTCCGCCAGTTCCTCTTGTCGGTGACCTTCTTCTTCCAGAAGCGACCAAGCCTTTGTCTGAAGAGCCTCAGCGTCATGTTGTTTTGCTGTTGTGATCCTGGATTCGTGATTGATTCGGGGCAGACAGAACGAGGACGCTTGAGATCTAAGGCCGTCAAAAGACCGCAAGCGCCCGAGGCGACCTGAGACACGCCCGTAAGCCGAAATGATTGGGGCCCGTATGCTCACCACCTGTATCTATTAATATCTCGCAGCATATCCGAAAAGGGTTTAGAATCATGCGAGTCTCATGACCATCGACGTGGCTGATGGTCCCAGGGTGTCTTGATCCAAAGAATATGTAAATCCTGGTCCGGTTTGCTTCGTTCACGCTACTGGACATGTCGTTTTACTTAGACGTGAACATCGAGACCATGGCGCTCTGTCATCTGTGTGAAAATTTCGACATCCAATCGTTCCAGAGAAACACTTATAGATATCGAGGATATCCGCTGAAGTCCGTGATACAATCAGCAGGAAGGTGCTCTTTCTGCAGCCTACTCCTTGAGCATCTACGAATTGCAGACAAGGACAACATCAACAGCTATCTCAGCATCGCCACCTCCAGCAATGAAAGGAAAAAGACCGACG
The DNA here is from genome assembly GCA_001447215.1 of Diaporthe aspalathi. NCBI lineage: Eukaryota > Fungi > Ascomycota > Sordariomycetes > Diaporthales > Diaporthaceae > Diaporthe > Diaporthe aspalathi. Next base: position 6,894 of record LJJS01001178.1, read on the forward strand.
TATCGTGGCTCTCCAAAGACGGGCTAGCTTTCCTGTTCCGCTCACTCTCCCTACTGGTTTCTCCTGCCTGGGTGCATTTCAGTGTGCGGCGAGTAGACAAGCTACCTTGGATGGCCGGTGCTGGTCTCAACATTGAGTCATTATCTGCCCACGTTTCGAACACTCGGTACCGGGAAACCATCTCAGTTGAGAATGGTGACACCCCATTCATCACATTCCAGGTTGCGGCAGATGAATGCACATCGGCGCACAACTCACGCGACATCAACGGCCACATCCTTGCCGACGGTGACGTACTCTCCGCATCCAACCTGGAAGCCATCCGGAAGTGGCATGCCAGGTGTCAAATGTTCCATCCACGCTGCAACAAGACGTTTTCCCACTGCGATTCGATCGACGTCGAGCTGGCGCCACTGCCATCGCGCTGCGTGGAGCTGCGCCCGGAGTCCGGAGGTCGTCAAGGTGGTGCCGAGTGCAAGCTGCTCTTCGTCCTCTGCGACACCAAGGGGAAGCATGGAAGGTATATCGCGCTGAGCCATCGCTGGGGCGCTGGAACGGCCGCGGTCAAGACGACGAAAGACAACTTCTCGCAGAGGTGTGCTGAGGGAATATCCCGTGACGGCCTCACGCCTTTATTCTACGAGGCGGGACAGCTTGCATTCCACTTGGGCGTGACCCACATTTGGATTGATTCGCTCTGTATCGTACAGGATGATCCAGCTGACTGGGGGTGTGAGGCTGTCAAGATGGCGTCGTACTACCAGTACGCTTGGCTAACTATCACCGCAACTCATACGACGCCGGAGGGACATCTGTTCCGTGATCTTACGGCAAGCGACTCGATGCGCATCACAAGACTGCCCTATCGAGTACCAGGTGGCGAACAGCAAGGTTACTTCTATCTCCAAGGAACTGACGCAACAGCCCTTGCCAACGATTACATCTGTTCAGTCGACAAAAGTGAATTGACTTTTCGTGGCTGGATATACCAGGAGCGTCTGCTTAGTCGGCGGCTTTTGGCATTTTCTGAGTCCGGTGTGTTCCTAAAGTGTCAGACCGGCGCCCCACGGTCCTTAGTCGGAGACGTTGTCAAACATCATCTCGCTGATCGGCCGGAAGAAGACGATGACGACTCGTACCAGCAGCACAAAAATCAAGGCAGCATGGCGCGGAGGCACTTCAATCGAGCCGAAACTACGCTTCTCACCTGGGAAGAGATAGTACAAGCATACTCTGGGCTGCAGCTCACCGAATTGGACAAGGATCGGCTCGTCACACTTGCAGGCATCGCCACCGAGTTCGGACGCACATTTCGGAGTTCGGGGGATGAGGATACTACTACTACTAGTGGCGACGCTCAGCCATCCTCCGTGGAGTACTGCGCGGGAATTTGGCTCAACAATCTCCGAGGCCTTCTTTGGGAACAGCAGGCCAGGGCCGGCACACGACGCAGGGTGCGAGGCATACCGACATGGTCTTGGGCTTCCATGTGCATTCTGACTGGCAAAGCCGAAGGCAAAGACGTGTGGTCGGGTATGCCTGTCAAGTGGGATCTCGAGGACCACAACAGTCAGACCGCCTGTGTGATCGAGGACGTGGTCCCCATCCCCGTGACCAAGACGGAAGAGCTCCGGCCGGATTTCGGGGAAGCGCGGCGGTTCTGGCCGTCGGCCCAGTTTACCGACGATGAGCGCTTCGCTGTTTTGGGCCTCAATGGCTGTCTTATCCCGGTCGCCATCCATCAAATGTTCGCGAGCGCAGAAGACGCGATGATTGCTGCAAAAATGACGGGCCTCACAGCGAGGGTAGACCGTGGCTTGTGGAGGGGGGTGACTCTCTTTTCCAGTTCTCAAGATCCCAGCGCCGTCATTGAGGGCTGGGCATCGGTGGAGCATCCGGACCTGCAAGCCGATGAGGCAGTAACTGCTGCCTGCGGCAGCGGCGACGTTGTGGCCTTCGTTGTCGAAACCATTACCCTGTACTCGGGCTTTGGGCTGGGACATCTGAACGATACATTCGAGGCATATAGTGTGATTTTCCTGCGTCCCGTGAAGATCAACGGGTTCGAGAACACGTTTGAGCGTGTCGGCGTTGGGAGACTCTTTGGTAACAATGTTGATGAGAAATATCGCAACATCGAGGAGCAGGTTGTCTGGCTCGTATAAAGGAGTAGAAATTCCAGTGTCATTTATGACCTCTTTGCGCATGACATGAGCACTCTAATAGTGTCTAAGGGCTTAATTCCCGTATATGTGCTTGCTTTTGCCTGTGTATGATTATAGTTATGGTCTCAGAACTTTATTCTTGGTGCTCTGGAATCTCCCTATGATTAGTTTAGAGACTGCAATCCAGTTATTAATTGCAACCTCTTTGTCTGGATACTGGTGCCATGCTCCGAGCAAGAAATGGAGAAATGATCGTTGATTTCCCTTCTTCCGTGACTATCAATACCTTTTACCTTATGAGTACCTTTACAATTTACACCTCTTCCTCCTGGAATTGCGTAAGCATTGAACGAGGTGGCCATTTTCCCGGCGCTTCATACGAAACTTCATACTCATGTCGACCAGACCCAAACAAAAGACCTTCGTCTGTACCCTTCTGTCCTGGTAAGACGATCATCGCCTCTGTATTCGGCGGCACGTTCACACTGAGCTGGAACTTTTGCCCATCTGACAGGTTCCACCTAACACTAATCGTCCCATGGGGGCTCTCAAAACTGACACTGGCACTCGTCAGATCCCCTCCAGGCACAGGAGCAACCTTGAACTTCTTCCACCCGGGCTCCAACATACTGATGCCCCCCACCACCTCATGCAACCAGCTCGCCACGGAGCCAAGGGCGTAGTGGTTGAAGCTCGTCATCTCGCCAGGGTTGATGGAGCCGTCAGGGAGCATGCTGTCCCACCGCTCCCAGGTGGTCGTCGCCCCCATCGACACGGGGTAGAGCCACGACGGGCACTCCTTCTCGAGCAGCATCCGGTACGCCAACTGCACGTGGTCCTCGTTCTGGGACAATGCGTGGAGCACCAGAGGCGTACCCGCGAACCCCGTCGAGACGCGGAACTTGGAGTACCTCACCAGGCGGGCAAGGCGGTCCGCCGCGTTGCGGGCCTGCTCGGGAGAGGAGTGGAGCGAGAAACATAGGGCCAGGGACAGTGCCGTCTGGGAGTCGCCCACGACCAGGCCTGACGGCGCAACATAGGCGCCCTGGAACGCAGACTTGAGGCGCGTGTGGTCTGCGCGGTACTTGGCCGCCAGCGCCTCCTTGCCGACGGCGGTGGAGATCTTGGCCATCAGCCCGGTCACGTACACCAGGTAGGCGTCGGCCACGAGGGTGCCGTCCGTCCGCGCCAGGCCCGGCTCCGAGGGCGGCGCGTTGGGGTCGAGCCAGTCGCCCAGCTGCCAGAGGGTCGGGTCCCAGAGGAGGCCGTTCCTGGGGTCCCGGCGGATGGACTCGTCTAGGTATGTCCGCATGCTCGGCAGCTGGCGGCGGAGCACGTCTGCGTCGCCGGTCCACTGGTAGATGACCCACGGCAGGATGATGGCCACGTCGTCCCAGACGGCTTGAGGCTCGTTGGGCCAGGAAGACCGGCCGGTGAGGACGTCGGGGATGACAACGGGCACGATGCCTCCGGCATCCGCTTGATCGACCGCAAGGTCTTGCAGCCAGTTTGCGAGGAAGCCGCCACTTGAGTACAAGAATGAGGCTGTTGGAGAGAACACCTGGATGTCGCCTGTCCACCCCAGTCTCTCGTCTCGCTGTGGGCAGTCGGTGGGAACGGAGAGAAAATTGCCTCGCATGCTCCAGACCACGTTGGAGTGCAGCTGGTTGACCAGAATATTGGAGCAGTCGAAGTGCCCGGTCCGCTCCATATCCGAGTGCATCACCAATGCGACGATGTTATCCGCGGTTGGCGGGCTCTCAGTGTCGTCGAGGGTCCATCCCTCAAGCTGAACATATCGAAAGCCATGAAACGTGAATCTGGGAGTCCAATCGTTCAAAGTGCTCTGTTTACCGAAGGTGATTGTGTCTTGAGCCCCAGCACTCCGCAATGGACGTGTCCCGAGTTCCCCATTCTCAAGCACCTCAGCATGCTTCAGCTTCACGGACTGGCCTTCTCCAAGGCTCAAGGGCTGGAGGATCTGGATCTTGCCCACCAGGTTCTGACCGAAGTCCATCAGAGTCTTTCCACTCTCGCTTTTGAAAATCTTTTTCGGCCGGACTGTCTCGGTCACTCGCACGGGGGGTACGTGGGGCGAGATCAGGGAAACCTTGTCCCACTGGAAATCGAAAAGAGTTGCCTTTTCCCAGACTTGACCTTGGTCGAAGGAGACAGTCTTCCAGTCGCCAGGAACGTCCTCTCGCATGTCGTATACTTCCCCATCATACAGCTCGCTTTTGATGAGGCTCGACGAGTGCGTTGACCAGGAGGCGTCCGAGATGATCTGCTGCATGACACTGCCATCGGGCTTCTGAATCTCAAGCTGCGCCAAGACGCCTAACTTGTCGCCATACACATTGCGGACACCTTCAACCCAAGTCAGCCGGCCAGCGTACCAGCCCTCGGCCACCTCAACACCTAAAACATTTTGAGATGCCCAGACGATATGGTCGGTGACGTCAAACACCTGGTATGGCAGCCGGTGGTGGTAGCTCGTCCAACCTGGGGTCATCTGGAGGTCTCCTACACGGGTGCCATTGATGTGGGCCTCGTAGACACCCAGCGAGGTGATGTAGAGTCTTGCCCTCGGCCTTTCACTGGCACACAATTCCCCCTTGGTATCAATCTGGAAGACCGGGCTCCTGAATCGTATAGGCCGGTGTGGATTGTCCTTGGGTGTCTGCTGAACAGACGTGATGAAATTTGCTCTCCAGTCTGATCTCTGGAGCAGACCTGCTTCCACATTCTGCGGTGCAGTCCATTCGGTTGTCGACTCTCCTCCATCGCCAGTGCCGGTGGCCTTCACCCTCAATGTTGCTGTTTCTCTTGACTTCAATGGCTTGGATGGCCAGGGGATGAAGAGAGAATTCTCGGTTTCTTGGACATGAAAATTCTCATTTTCGGCCTGCCCCGGCTTCGATATCTCCAATTCGTACGACGTCTGCTTCCAATTCTTTGCTCCGCCGGCCAAGCTCCAAGACAGCCGTGGTTGACCTGCTCCTATACCAAGAGGCTCTGCGTCAGGGTGATGTTCGAACTGTAGTCTGTTTACTTTGATATCCGCCATGGCCAAATGTGCTGCTCGGGCGATGGTGCGAGGCTTGGTTTGGGTGGACAGTTCGAAGAGCAGCTAAGATGAAGAAAGATAGTGGTTGGAAATTCGGGGTGTTAAGCGCCGACCGATTCTGTTTGAACCTGAAGAAAGGTTACTTCCTTGAACAGGAGAATCTCAAACTTCGTGCCCAAGGCTTGTCGATATAACTAAAACCACCCACGTAAGGCTTGGGTGACGCCTTGATGTTGTGTTGTCGAGGGCGATGCCGAAGTTTAGCCGCCATCTACCACAAACTCGGTCGAGATGCAGCCGAGATATTCACCCTTCTCCAAAACCGAGAGATCAACTGGTCTTGGCCGAAGTGCTTGGGTGTTGTTATCGGCAGCGTGGTTGGGCTCTGAAACTCTCCAAAACAAAACTATCTCCCCGCCCTGAGGGGCCTCGGCTTTTCCGAGTCTACGCCCAGGTTGCAGGCGCCTTGGCTCGCGACGACTTCACCCCGAATGGCCAGCCCGTGGTCTAGGTCTACGGGCGCTGCGTCCCCCCCGGATGATAAATTACCCCAGATTCCAGCTGCAGGGTATCGATGTCCCGGGCGATGCATGTTGACCCAAATCTGGGGTACCAAGGCTGAGGCTTCGCCACCTCTTGGCCAGCGTAGATACCTAGGTAGCCACAAGTAATAGACCAGGGGCACAATAGGGGCAGCTGGGTGACAGCCTAACTGCTGAGTTTTGGCGAGAGACATAAATGTAACATGGTCGCTGGATACGATCCAGTTCTATTTTCTTGCCCTCTTGTAGTAGTACATTGTCTCATTCCGTTCTTAGTAGCCTTGACGGTCCTCACGCTTGTCTACTCTCACTGTTTGTTTACCTTGTCAAAATTAAATACACCAGGGAACATACTATGGGTAACTGGGCTCAATACTATATCCCGGCCACTGCGGCCATTGGCACGGCGATGTACGGCATCGACACGGGCATCATCGCGACCACCATCGGCCACCAAAGCTTCAATGACCACATGTTTCCACCCGATGGAAAAGACGCCACCCTGATAGGCAAGGCTCGCCCGGTAAAACTGAACTCTTGTTGGCAAACGCTAACCCCGTGTCGTGGTTCAAACAGGCGCCGTCGTCTCCGTATACAACGCCGGACAGGCTGTTGGAACCCTGTTCGCCGGCTGGACCGCCGACAAGTTCAGCCGGAGATATACTCTTACCATCGCGAGCTCCATCGCCATCGTGGGCATCCTGTTGTCCGTGATCGGCACCAATGCGGCCATGTTCATAACTGGACGACTCTTGACGGGCTGGTCCTCCGGGATGATCCTGCCCGTCTCTGCTATCTACATGGCCGAGGTCTCCAAGCCCAAGACCCGTGGCATAGTCGTCGGCTTCCACGGGATTGGCACAGCTCTGGGTTTCTTCTTGGCGAACTGGATCGGGTACAGTGGCATTTTCTTCGAGGGCAACTTGCAATGGCGGTTCCCCCTCGCCTTGCAATTCCCATGTGCTGTGTTCATGTTGGTCGGCAGCCTTGTGGTCCTGCCCTTCACACCGCGCTGGCTCATTTCCCAGGACAGATTCGAAGAGGCTCGTTCCGTCCTGGCGAAGATCCACTCGGATGAAGGTGACGAGTTCATCAACCAGGAGTTGATCCAGATTAGGGAGCAGACTGCGCTGGAGAGGAGTTACAAGAGTGTCGGGGGAGAGAAGTGGTACAGCAACGTCTCGATGCTCTTCAAGAAGCAGTACATCAAGAGGCTGGGCTTCGTCTGCTTCATCCAGGCCTTGACGCAATTTGGAGGTGTCACCGTCATTCAGAACTACCAGAATATCTTTTACGGCACAGTTGGCTTTACGGGGGACACAGCACTGCTCATCAGTGGCATTTACGGAATCATGGGCCTAGTCGGGCAAATCATCAACCTCCTGGTCGTTGCCGGTATGATGATAAAAAACTCGAACCTCTTAGACAGATTCATACGAAAAACTGCTAACATGTGCCCGACACAGACCGCTGGCGCCGAACCACGACACTATGGGTAGGCTGCCTGGTGCTCGCAATCATGCTGGCCATCTGCGAGGCCCTGAGCGCGCTATACGCAGACGGCTCCAACCAGGCCGCCTCCCGCACCACCATCGCCTTCATCTTCCTCTACTCGGCCTGCTTCGCCATCTTCTTCAACTCGACCATGTGGGTCGTCTGCTCCGAGCTGCTGCCCGTCTTCATCCGCTCCAGCGGCCTGGCGGTGGGCACCTTCTGCTCCGGCGTGGCCTCCATCGTCATCTCGCAGATCACCCCCGTGGCGATGGAGAACATCTCCTGGAGGTACTACAACGTGTTCATCGCGGCCAACCTTGTCGGCGTCGTGGTCTACCTGTTCTTCTTGCCCGACACGAGGGGCATGACGCTTGAGGAGATTGGCGAGCTCTTCGGCGACACGCTTGCTACGGCTCACATTGGAGACATCGACGTTGATGGGAAGCATGGTGCGGGTGTGATAGAGCTCTAAATGCGAGCTATAGTCGGCATAGGGATACATGAGAGGGCGGCCGATGTTACTACTTCCCAGCCTCAGCCGACCCACTAGTCCATGGTTGTGATACTATCAAGTAATCCACACGGTCTGTTTCTACTCGGGCATAATTAAGATGACGGCGTCGTTCGTATAAAATAGCGTGCCATTGACTTTCCAAAACGATGCCCATATTCTTTTAACTACTCTCGTGTAAGATGTCAAAAGCTGTCAACCTCTGGCCTATAAATAGGCGTCAAGTCACCCTCTCCTTGATTGAGCACAAGGCAACTCAACATGGGCTCGAATCCTCCCAGATCACCCTCCTGAGACTCGCCAGTCTTGGCCCAGTGCTGCGTCTGCTATTCGTTCTCAGATTCTCCCGCATATCCCAGTCGTTTAGTTGATAAAAACCCGCCGAGAAGAAACACCTTGTTGGAAAGTACCATAGCCCACTGCAGACCTGAAGAATAACAAATTGTCAAGGCATGTTACAATTTGCTTTTCGTTCTGCCATGTGGTGAACAAAACCGGATATAGATTCAGCCACGGCCTCGCAACACCTCATAGCCTTCGTCGGGTTCAGTCTCCGGCTAAATCAAATTGACCCTTGCGGAAGGTTAGAGTCGACCTCTCGGTGCATCTTGGTACACATAGGAGTAGTACCTGAATTCCGCCTCAGAAAATTGGGGCACGGCAGTGGCGGGTGGCATCGGCGGATGCTGCATCTGACCTCCGGGCAAATCGACGGAGCCGGCCGCGGCGTCACTGCCTGAGCCTGTCACCTGCCATTCGGAAACAGGTGAGCTTGCTTCCTGAAACTTCTGGGGATTGGGAACTCGATACACACCTCAGGCTGATCTGGAACATTTGGTGGCGGTGTAGCATATGCTGGATTTTTCATCTCTGGGATTTCCTGGATGCTTTGGCCGTCTGGATTTTGTGCCGAGGATGGCGGAGCCAAGTTGGTGTTGGCACTTGGAATTCCAAGGCTGGGCTGGGCGGGCATATGAGTGTTTGGGTCCACTAGTCCATTTCCGTGCTGCACAGTTGATTCTTGCTGTGTTTGTCCTGCCTGGTTCCGCACTTTCTTGGTTTGTCCTTGTCGGGCTTGTCCTTGCCGGTTTTGTCCCTGCTGGGTTGGTCCTGTTGGGTATTGTCCTGTGTGGTATTGTATTGACTGATGCTGTATGAATCCTAGATGGGGTTGTCCTGGATGGAATTGGTTTTGTTCCGGATTGAATTGGTTTCCTAAATGGAACTGGTTTGGTCCTGGATGGAACTGATTTCCTAGATTGGACTGGTTTGGCCCTGGATTGAAGTGGTTTCCTGGATGGAATTGGTTTGGTCCTGGATGGAATTGGGGTTGTCCTGTATGGATTTGTCCTCCCTGCACTGTTGTATAATGAATTGGTGCAGGAGGTATCAAACCTGGTTGCATTTGTCCTGCCTGTATAGGTGGCTGGTTGGGAGCAAATGCCGGTACCCCAGGAGCCAATGGTGCCTGTGATGTTGGGATGCTTGGCTGGTGGTAGCCAATACTGCTGCCTTGCCCTTGGTTTGCATAGTCATGAGCACTCACGATGTTGTTCGGCAGTGGGTGTACTCCGCTGGGAGGTTGATTTATGCTGGGAGAATTGTGGAACATCCCTGGGACATCAGCCAGTGCGCTTACCCCCTCCGCTGGATGGTTTTGTATCGTCACATAAGTAACTTGAGCCTGGGGCTGATGAGGTGGTGGCCTGGCCTGGCGCTTTGCTGCGTTGCGGGCAGGCCGACGCCCGGATGACCTCTCCCGATAGAAGCAATACATACAGCGGCCCTGTTGCAAGACAAATTAGCACGGTCCGGCCAAACGTTCATCATGAGATATCTTCTCACCCTTCTGCCTCCCCGGGCTGCTTGAGTCTGTTGAACTTGCGGGCAGGTGCAGTGGTAGGCATCCGGCGGCCGGGCTTGCATTTGTATTTGCATGTGCATTTGCGCACCCATTCGAGGGGCACCAACTTGGGGCGGGTACTGTTGCTACGGCTGTATTTTAGAAAATGGTGTCTCAGGCTACTTGACCGTCAGGTATTACCCACCTGGAATTGCGGTGAAATCTGAGGGGGCATATTGCCGGGGACACCGGACTGTCCATTGCCAAAAGGGTATCCCATCACTGGACCATTCATGCCATTCGGGCCGTTGTAGTGAGTGTATTCCGTTCCTGGAGCGTTCAGGCCATTCGGGCCGTTGTAGTAAGGGTATCCCGCTCCTGGAGCGTTCATAACGTTCGGGCCCTGTAAGGGCTGCTGGCCTTGGGGGAATGCGTCTCTCATACTTGTGCCGTCTCGGAGTCACGAGCGACTGTGTCGGTGTAATAATGTCAATCAGTGCACGGCAAGGCATGCTTGGAATCGCTGAATGATGGATGAATCCTATTATGGAATACCCGTGAGGCACTGGATGACGGCAGACTTACTTTGCGATACGGCAAATATTGCCAAAAGAATATCGGCAGAAGCCAAGTAAGTCGATTAATAGTGATGCCGGCTTCCTTTGGGTATTAAATTGAGAGTCTCAGAAAAAGCACCGTTCTTGCCTTTTTGAAAATGCCAACAGAAGGTATCTGCAGGTGGCCAAAATGCGACGCTTTTTTGGAATGAGTGGGCGGAACGGGGGAGGGGTGAGAAGCACAGCGAGGGAGGGAGGCAGATGGTGAGGGGATGAGTGAGTAACTATTATATACTGACGAGGTAAGTCCATGTGATCTGTGCTTCCATGGCTCATCTAGTTGCTGGCGGGCGTATGTCCGCCAACATGCCAGGCTCCGGCCGAGTACAACACGTCCCATACCGTATCATTGCGAGCTAGCCACCTGACCCACACACTTTAGGAACTCTGGTCTCTATGGCTCGAGTGGACGTCCCCAGGGCTCTGTGAATTCTGAATAGCCAGGACCACATATCTCGGGAACTGGGTGTCCTCAGTATTATATCTCTCCTGGATCGGGAGACATGTGCGTGGAGGCACCTGGTACATTTTGGTCGTCTTCCAATGGCCACTTCTGTCATCTGGCGAGAAACCTCGACCAAGGATATGCTGACTGAAGCCTTCCCAAGGTCAAGGGCGATGCTAAAGTTGCGAATGAATAGAATTTTCGACCTACGAAGTTTCCAAAACTTCAGTGAATGAGCCATTGAAAGTCATGGTGCTGTCGTTTGCAGGCTATGTGTCATCGATGTCTATAAAGAAAAGCCGTCAATCCACTGATGGGTTGAAGCCAGAAATTCGTGGGTAGAGTAACATATAGACAGTAATATCACGATGCGATTTACGTAGAGGGCGCTTGCGAAATTAGTCTACTCAGCACGATGCATACTACCGGACCACATCGAGGGATCAGCTAGGTTCGAATAGGTAGGTACGTACCCCGAGATCCGTCTCTAACTCTCCATTGAGGCAAGATGTACCTGGCTAAAGAGACAGACCGCACCCTAGTAGTTTTGTACACCTCAAGCTATCGGTAATCCGGTAGAGCGGTCTCTCTTTGGGCTGGCCCTAAGACTGCCTGGTTCTGTTCAAAATGTTCCCTCGAGGTTCTCTTGGTCACTAGCCGGAACCTTAGGTAGCTTGGTCGTTCTAATAACCCAGATCCCTGAGGCAGGGATATCTTATTCCGAGTTGACATGGAAGCTCCTTTTCAGCATTCTGTGTCTATGTACATACCTAGGTACTTAGGAATAAATGAATGGTGGGCCATCCCAGTCAGAACCCCGCTGAGACTCCGCTGGCAATGCCATTCTTATTAGACTATTTTCTACTTGGGTTCTGTCTTTAGTATCCAGTGACGCTGGGTCCTTGAGCGTTTACGACGGTGCGAAGGCACGGCCCGCAGCTCTGTTTCCGTTTTCTTTTTCTTTTTTCTTTCTTTTCTGGAAAACAAGCAAACAAAGAGGAAACAAAAAGGAAACAAAAACGAATTTTCACTGAATCGTGATCGAGAACAACTCACTTGGGTAGCTGGGGTCTATTGGACGATCGACTTTCGTAAGGATAATCTGCTTGTCTGCAAGTGGGTATGCATCCAAGCGCCGAGAGTGTCTGGAGTATCGTAGTCTTGGAATATTCATAGATGCATTTCGTGGCTCTGGCCCTACTTCTTCAGCGGCACTCAATCAGGCATCAAGCCCGTCACATACGCGGGCTCGGGCCGCCACTACTAGTAGTGGTTGGCGGTGAAGGAAGCGGCTCTGCGGCTGCTTAAGCCGTAAATGTTTAGATCCTCCCTTTTTTGAAACAGTCGCGTAGTTTATATGTTTGGATGGTATAATCCAGGTGGTTGTTTTTGACGACATTTGTCCTCGAGGAAGACAACTCGCGAATAGATTCCGAACTCCTAATGGTGTGGATTTTCCATTCAACCAATAAAGCGTATTCTCTGGGCCGCAAGGGTGTTGGCTGGGAAAGTAGACGTAGAATGTATACCTCCACCACCCTCTTTCCTTGATAAAATTATCATTGCTTTGCGCTACACTAAGATGATAGCCCGAATGGCTCAAACAGGATCTCCTAGTGGCTTTTGGCATGTTATGTCGGTTAGATCCTTACTTGGAAGCCCGATTGCCTTTCGTTTGAGTACTTAGGTAGATATGTATCTTAGACACCGTCTTTGGACAGTCATGTCGTGAGAAGAAGACCGCCAATTCCTCCGGTCACGTACCATCAAAACTCGGGTACAGCTTTCCGGGTTAGTTTCATAGTTTCAACCCACGAGGGTCGACCGGTCGATGGGACGGAGTTGGGTCACAAACATTGAAAAATTACAGCCAAGTGTTCAGCCGCTGGATGCCATGCTTCGCCAAGAACATAGGTATATCATCGAAGCGAGAGTATTCGGTGAAGATAATGCTTATGGCCGAAGCCAGTTTGACGAGGGATGGAAATAGGTGGTTGTCCTGGGAAGCTGGGTGTTTAGCTACTTCGAATCTGCGTTGTGGATGTATCGCCTTAGAACCAGACCCCCCAAAGCAGGTGTCCTCCTGACGAGTTTTGTCGGAATGGGCATGCGTCACCTCACGGCGTGGAGACTTACGGCAAGTGAACATTCCTACAATAGACTATTTATACGGCATGTGACTGGACTATGAACCACGGGATTGGATCATAGAATCAACCGAATCGTGCAGGACCTCCGCCTTGGTGCCTTCAATCTGATGCCACACCAGACAAATCCCTCCGTTCGGACGGATTCCGCCTTGCTGGTTAGACAGTACCGAGTCTTCGTCCAGGTTTTTTCGATACTGATTCCGTCCATACTAAAATACACATGCAGTTTTCCAATCTCAACACTGCTGTCTTAACATCCAATTCATCTTGACACCGAGGTTTATAGACCGGAATAGGGGCCGCTGTGTTCAATAGAAAGCCTTCATCCTTTGGAGATGCTCGTGGCCTCGGCCGTCACACAGCTTCAACGGCGACGTTGGATGAGTCTTTAACTGTGACCTCCCCCGGTGAGAAGGTTCTGTTATTCACTGGACTGCTTACTCCTGCTTAGCCCCAGAATTTGCCCGTAGGCTCGGCCGTGAATCCACCCTGCTACTGATCCTAGTTAGCACAACCACCTCCATCCGCATGTGTTGTAACTATTCATGCAGACTCACCTCGGCATAGACATGTCCTGGCAAGGTAGCCAGTCTAAATCCTGGCCTGCTGACAGAGTGCGGTCAAAGTCGTCCCCGATCCGGTCACCGAAAAATCCATCGTACTCGTCGGCCTCGCTACCTGAAGCCTTAAGGTCTCCCTGTGCGATGTCTGGCACAATGACAGGCCCGGACGGCATTCCAGTGTGTAGGGCATGAGTTCCAGTTGCCAGCTCGCGGTCCGCCCCGTTCGCAGGCTTGTATGGCAGACCGTTGCAGATAACGCCGTGGCCAGTCGCCGGCTGAAGTCCGCTTGCGTAGCCGCCGGATCCGCCAATTCTGGGGCCAGGCTTTCCATGGCTGTAGGCCTGCGCATTGATCACTGGCCAGCCTGTAGCCAGCCGATTGTTCGTGGCGCCGCCGGTGCCGCCCAGGTGGTCAGCTCCGAAGCCCTGGCTGTTCTGGTGATAACCCACACTGGTGTGGTGGCCGTTGTCTGGAGCTCCGTCGCCGAGGGACTCAACATTTCCGTTGCCGTCGTGAGTGATTCCGCCGTTCAAATCGAGGCTCGGGTCGATGGGGTACCCACCCCCGAGATTGGCCGAGTCTCCAGCGCCGGCATCAGTCGCCCGTCCGCCAATTGTGTTGGCCTGATTGTAAGGTCAGTCAGCAATAGGGCCGATATGGTCGCGGAACACATAACTTACCGTGTTGCGGAAACCCGCGGTGGGACGCTGGCCAAGCTGGGAGGTAGGATTGGAAGCATGGCCTCCATGAATTCCGGCTGGCTGAGGGACAGTCCGGGTGACCGTGTTCGCTGTGGAGTCCTAGTCCAAAGACAAATCGCGGCCCTCGTCCTCGTCATCCTCGTCCTGAACTTCCTGGATCTTCTTGCGCTTCTTGCTCCCCTCCTGCACCTTGAGGGTCGCCTGGGCCTTCCTGTCATTGTTTTGCTTGTTGCCCATCTTAACGTCGTACTCTTCCATGGGGCCCACGGCAAGGCGCAAGACAAAGGAGTCAGCATCAAGGATACTCTTGACCAGGGCCTTGCTGCGCCTGACGGCAAAATGTGTTGCGTCAAAACGCTCTTGAAAGGTGGGGTACTTCTTGTACTTGAACATCTTGGACCAGGACGGGATGTTGAGATTGCCGCAGTGGACATTGCACAGTGCCAATGTGATATCCCACGCAATGATCTTTACTTCGAGGTCAGAAAGGGCCATAACGGCCCGGACCGCGGTGTTTGTAGTTGTCGAGATACGAGAGGGGGCCCGCTGCCGGTCCCCGTCAACGATATCACTGAAGTCCATGATGGCGTCCCCCAATTGATCGGCAAATCGAACCTTCTCAGCATCGGTCACCGGGAACCCGACCATAGAAATTGGATTGTCGTCATCTTTTGGGTTTTGCAAGGATCTGTATGCAGCCTTGTATGCCCAGTAATCCGCGACGCCGTTGATGTTGACTGGCTTGTGTTTGTTCACGGGCCAAGTCGAATCTTTAACGTGCTTCACAAACGCAGTCCAAATCTGCTTCTCTTGGGCCGCCTCGAGAGCCTGCTGCTGCTGCTGCTGCTGCTCTCTCTGCCTCTGCACCATGAGAGCATGTCTCTGCTCTGGTGTAAGCAGCCGCGGCTGCTGGCCCTGAGCAGCCTGAGAGATTGGTGGCTGTCGATTATTCTCCATTTTCAAGTTGACCTGGAGAAGTAGAGATGTTCTCAGCATTATGTAAGGACGGAGGAACTCAGGCGACAAGGAAACAGGACGAAAACAGACACGGTCAACAGTCGGAGTGGACTTACAGATGAAGCGAAGCTTTAGGAGAGCCAAGAGAGCTTGGTTGACTGGCGATGGGCGGCTTGAGGCTGGTCCTGAACACGATGCTGGTTGAAGGGTGAATACTTTGAGAGTCAATGAGGCGCGCGTCTCGTCAGATGTTTGGACGAACTGGCGATGGGGTCCGAGGGGTTAGAAGGGAGATGGGCTGAGCCGATAAGAATGGAACCCAAGGTGCTGATATTTACAAAGCAGCAGAGTCATTTAATATCTGTGCTGGCAGTGGATGAGATTCCGCGATTGCATCTTATCGGTAGGTATGTCAGGGGTGAATCGGGTGTTGTTTACTTGCGCATTCACGCAAATTTAGCGCCTGGAACCTCCCATAGCCGGCGCGTAAAAGGTGAAAAGGCCTTGTTAGTTCCCACAATGCCGGGGGCAAAGGAAGACAACTCAGAACCAGTTGAGACTTGCCGGCAAATCATAGATCCCTCTGATCGGCAACTGCCCTCATACCTCCATTGTTGCATGGCTGTCAAGCCCAGCTACCACGGTGCCTCGTGCATGGCAGCTTTATTGTGTCCATGTATCTGATAATAAAAGCATCTGCCTCTGGACACCAAGGAGCAATACTGAGCCATGATAAATACAGCAGTACAAAGGCCAATTCGTCATCGTCAACTTAAATCTACCTAGGTAAACAGCCCAGCTGATGTGGTAGCTCCCTGGGTCCTAGAACATGTCAAGCGAGCCCCGTGCGAAGCTATTTGCATCAGGAACAGTTCTCGCGACCCCTGTGTCACCTGTATTCCACATGTACTTAAAGATAGACCTCGAAAGATTGTTGCGATGACTCCGGATTGGTAGGGAATTGTCAGTGTCAAGACTCGTGGGTGTTCAATAATCTATCATCAACATGATTTACGGATTATTAGGTAGAACTTGCAGAGGAGAGCTGTTTTAAACAACCGGTTGACAGAGTTGCGGCCCCGTCTCTGAACACGTGGTAGCTTGACGAGCTGCCTGGGCAGGTGCGGGCACCTAGGTTCCAAGGTTGAGGCTACCCTATGAGTCACAACCGTGTTACAAACACAGAGCAAATGAGAAGACATACTTACTTTTCGATTGTACAATCCACCATAGAAAACAGGTCATCTCGCCGGATCCCAGGCGGCCTTGCTCCCGCGTGACCAGGAAAATACCACGAGGCAGCCCGCCCCGGGCCGGCTCGACTACCTACTTACCTACTAAGTAAGTACCTAGTTAGCTACCTAGCCAACTACTTAGAAACTACCTAACCAGTAGCCACCCAGCCGGCCCCATCGCCCGCCCAGCAGTAGCTCCAGAAGCAACCCGGCCGAGACGACTCCATCCATCCGCCATCCGCCGGACACACACTAGCCCCCAACCCCAGGCAGACAGGTACCTTTGACATGCTCTATCTCATTTGACTTGCCCCGGAGGCAAAGCAACCGGAGAGCACCCCGAACGCGCCGGGGTGGGACGGTAGGGCTCTTGCGCCGTACGGGGGAGTAGTATATGAGCTACAGTGACGGGGAGTATCGGGCCGGTTTGGGGAAGCTAATCCAAAATATAAAAGTCACATTTTAATTATATTAATTAAATAAAAAGGGTTAACTAATTAAATTTGAAAATATTAAAAATATATAAAACATTTAAAATTATTAAAATATAAACGTTTAAATATAAATTATAATTTAGTTTTTTAAAAAAGTTAATAATAATTTTTTAATATTTATTTTAATTTTAAATATATATAACGTGGTTTACCAGGTGCCCGGAAATATCAGGTCCCCGG
>LJJS01001180.1:3268-16183 GCA_001447215.1 Diaporthe aspalathi
TTGGCCGAATGGCGGGTGAGGCCTCAGACGGGCCCAGCCCGTTACAGTTGGTCAGCTACGTTACAGAATATTTTCCGTTGCTTTAACCTGGAGTGGAGTACGTTTTATTTTACCACCAAGGCTTTGCGGTCATATTCTCACCTGAACTACACCTTTCTGTCGTTCCTTTGAGAAGTATGGCGTCAAGAGAGAATTCTCCGAACTGCACCCCCTTTACCGAGGCAGTAAGGGTGGACAAGCTGGACTCGAATACGTATCGGGTTCATCTCCACGAGGACTTCTGCATCGGCTCCGGTACGCCAATCACCCGTTCAATTATATAGCTTACCAGATCTAAGAAGCCTGAAATACTTGGGTTCTTCTGATTACGCTAACATGCATTTCTCATAGTTCCCAACGGCGGTTACACAGCCTCATGCATCCTGGCCGCAGGTCATCTGCATCTCCAGTCACGCCACCAGCCGGATGCATTCACAGCACACTTTGAATTCCCTGGCCGAGCCAGGCAAGGGCTTGCCATCATCACGGCAGAAGACATCAAGCTGGGTGCGCAGCTCTCCACGATCCACCTTACCCTGTGGCAGGGCGGGCTCGTGCCCGAGGCGCCGTGGATCACCCCAGGCGTCTCGCGGCGGGCGGTGCTCGGCTACACGACCCTCGCGAACCTGCGCGCCATGTCCGGTGTCACGCTCCAGACGGGCTGGGGAGTCTCCCCCGCCGCTTCTCTGCCCGGCCCCATGCCGGACTTCTCGGCGTTGGACTCGTCGCCCAGAGGCGGTGATGATGGGTTCTGGGAGGAGAAAGTCACCCCGCCCGGAAAGATGTTCCGTTCGTTGCAGAATTGGCGCTTCTTCCTTCCGCGGGGCGGTACCCTGGAGACCGGTAATGTTGACATGTGGGTCTCCCGGTCAAACCGTGAACCGGTAACCCAAGCAGGGCTGGCGTATCTGGTGGATTCGTTCCCTTACAACATCCACATGTACCTCATGTCGCCGCAAATGAGAGCCCTTTTGCAGACTCCTCGGGAGGGCGGTGGCGATGCGAGGGTGGTGAATCTACAAAGGGAAAATGAGAAGCGCGCTGAGCTGTGGTTTCCGACGGTGGTATTGAACCTGGAAGTCAAGAAAGCGCTGCCCGAGGAGGGCATGGATTGGTTTGCGGTGCGGGTTCACTCAAAAGTGATAAAGGACGGGAAGTTTGATACGGATGTAATGGTGAGGGATAAGACTGGCGAGGTCATTGCACTGAGTCAAACGGTATCGATGATTGTGAGCATGGATAGGAATACGTCGAAGAGGGGTTCTGCAAAATCATCTTTGTAGCACATTGTCTGGGACTGATCCATGGAACTTTGACATGGCATTTATTTGCTTTAATGTACCGAGTCATTGTGTCGCACATCATATCCGGGTCCAAAGGCATCAGTCTCAGCGAAGACAAGAAAGGGAGACCTAAAAAGGCAATAAAAACCTGTAAAATACATGGTAATTTGAGGTTTCTGTGAGCACATCTCGATTTTGGACACTTTTATCATTTTTGTTTGAAGTGATGTCTGTCAGAAGCTCAACGGGAGCCGACTGTGTTGGCATGTGCCCTAGGTGAGGGAAAATTTGGAAGAGCCTTCGATATATGGTATATATCAATGTCCAGTGAGATAGCTAGGAATCGATGAAGAACCAGAGGATGAGACTCAAGATGACGGACGGGAAGGTGGCGACTGGATGAGACTGTGTTTTGACCGTTCTTTTCCCATGGCCCTGCTGAATTCCTGCATTAAATGGCACATATTTTAAAATTACCACATTTCGCGCAGGTGTTGACCTAGTTACGAAAAGAGCTGCTCTGCTTTTGCCCAACCCCGCAACCTTGCGACTTCTCCCTGCCACCGCGACACAAATTTCAAATGTTGCGATCGCAACACAGTCGCATCAACAAACCTCCAAAGCCTTTACTTGAGCATCAACCCAATTGCAACATTCCATCTCATCCCCGCTTATCTCCAATCACAATGACGTCGGAGAAGAAGTCTCGGAAAATCAGCGGGGTCAACCCCTTCGGTCTCACCCCCCGTGAGAACGAAATCGCGATCCTCGCGTGGGGAGCCCGCGATGAAAATACTGGCAAGGCAGGTTCATAACAACTAAACTATACACATCCAGGTTGAGAGACATCCAAGACCTCATGCGTTTCTTCCATGTATCTAAACGGGACCATCATCACGACACGTCTCAAACATCACACTCGCTGACAGCCTCGGGTCTCAAACAAAACAGGTCGACAAGCAGCGCCTAGCATACCTCGCCGGTCTCGGCAACGCCGATTCAGCCGGCCGCCAGTGGCGCAAGGTCGAGGCAAAGATCATGGCTCCTATCGCGGAGTCCGACGGCGCCATTAGCACCCCAGGCATTCCAAGCGGCAACGGCGGTGACAAGGCAGCCGCCGCCGGCGGTGCTGACGTCCATCGCCCGGCGTCCGACAAGAAGAAGAAAAAGGCTGCAGGTGGCAGAGTGGCCGGCCGGAAGCGGACCATAAAGGAGGCGGACGAAGGCGGCAGTGGTGACAAGAGTGACAACAATGACAGTGAGGATGGCGAGCTGCCCAAAAAGGCTCACAAGAACCTCAAGCGACGACACAACGCCACCTTGGAGAGAAATTAAAGCTACTGAGGGCGGGACTGATGATATGGTGGCTATGGACACTGGAGATGGCTCGGTGAAAGGTGGCATGGCGAGACTGGTCGCTTGTGGCGGGCCTTGGGGGCATTTGCAGCTGTGCCATCTACGACTGCCCTGCTTACTCCGGTTTCCATGGATGAAGTGCTCTGTCTTGAGCTGGCGGAGGACAGGTTGATAAGACTTACATAACTAGAGGCTGGTGGATCGCCGCGGCTACGAGCCTACGACATTGACACAGTTTGGAGAGCTCCTCGTACTGTCCTTTTGCCTCATGGAAGAGGCTTGGATGAGCATGACTGACTGACTGACTGCCTTGTTTTTCAAACAATTCTGCCCTGGTTTCCAAACGGAACATACTGGGTACAGACAGATATGATCAGCGGGCAATTAGTAAATGCAAACATGGTCATTACCGAGACAGTAACTCGTGTGAGGATATGCTACTAAGAAATTTAACAGTATCACCAAGGTCCTTTGATTGTGTATGGAGATTTCCTTGAGAGCAAAGCGTGGGGTCTCACCGCGTTCCAGGTCTGGTCCTAACATTTGAAGTGTAACTTGTGGTGTCAGACAATGTTGTTAATAGCTTGACGGTCCCGCCTTGGCAGGTATGATTCCAGTTATGCTGCCGATGCCGCCCGTAAAATGTATGGTGATTCACTGGCACTCTTCTTGCCTCAGGAAATCATGCGGTGTCATTCGAGTTTTTTGTTTCACAATGAGTCCGGAAAGACCGGAGTAAGGCAGTGCTTATCAATTTTGTGTGTTGTCCTCACGCGAGTCTTCCCAAGTCCATGGCTGTGATTAGTCGGAACGTTGCGTACCCCTCCCATGCATCGATGTCGCCATCGCGATGGTGCAATTCATTTGTCATCAGCCCGACAACTCCAACCCCAGAGCCAAGCCATGTAAAGTTCAAGATCCCACGACATGCCGCAAGAAGACAGGTTCAAGATTCACTTTTGAGTGGAATTGCGACGCAGAAACACAACTGTGAACATGTCCGACTCGAAGAAATTGCACCTCACGGCGTTCATGCGCCCGGTGAGTCTCCATACTGGAGCATGGCGCTACCCTGGCTCTTTTCCAGATGCGAACTTCAACCTGGGCCACTTGAAGTCCTTTATAACAAAGCTTGAGGCCGCGAAGTTTGATGCCTTTTTCATGGCTGACCATCTGGCCGTTCTTAACATGCCGGTTGACGCCCTCAAGCGCAGCCATACCGTCACATCTTTCGAGCCGTTCACATTGCTCTCCGCCCTATCAGTAGTGACAGAAAGGATCGGACTCGCGGCAACGGCATCCACGACATATGATGAGCCATACCACATTGCCCGCCGCTTCGCCTCTTTGGACCACCTCAGCCAGGGGAGGGCTGCCTGGAACATCGTCACCACGGGCAACCCGGAGTCTTCCAAGAACTTCGGCCAGGACGAGCACATGCAGCACGGCGACCGTTACAAGCGGGCGCGGGAGTTCTACGACGTCGTCACGGGGCTGTGGGACAGCTTCGCGGACGACGCCTTCATCCGGGACCCGGAGAGCGGCGTCTTCGTCGACCCGGACAAGATACACACCCTCAACCACAAGGGCGACGAGCTCAGCGTCCGCGGCCCGCTGAACATCGCCCGTCCGGTCCAGGGCTGGCCCGTGATCGTGCAGGCCGGCCAGAGCGACCCGGGCCGCCAGCTCGCCGGGGAGACGGCGGAGCTGGTGTTCTGCTCCCCCAGGGACCTGGAGTCTGCCAAGGCCCTGTACGCCGACATCAAAGGCCGCGCGGCGGCGGCTGGCAGGAACCGCGAGCACATCAAGATCCTCCCCGCGGCGATGGTCATCGTCGGGGACAGCGCCGAAGATGCCAGGGCGAAACGGCTCAGGCTAGACAGCCTTGTCCACTACGACAGCGCCATAGCCTCCCTGTCCATCGTGCTCGGCACCGATGCCTCGGGCTTCGACCCGGACGGCCCGCTCCCGGAGGATCTCCCGGAGACCAACGCGAGCAAGACGGCACGGGAGGGCGCGGTGAAGCTTGCCAAGGACGAGGGGCTGACTGTCCGGCAGCTCGCGCAGCGGTTCGGCGGCTACGCGGGCCTGGCCTTCGTAGGGACCCCGGAGAGCATCGCCGACGAGATGGGCAAGTGGCTTGCGGAGGGAGGCTCCGACGGGTTCACTGTGACCTTCCCCTTCCTGCCGCAGGGCCTGGACGACGTCGTCGAGAGGCTGGTCCCGGAGCTTCAGCGTCGCGGACTCTTCCGGCAGGATTACGAAGGCACGACGCTGCGTGAACATCTTGGTCTCCCACGGCCAAAGAACCGGTTCTTTGAAAAGTCGTGAGCCCGTGGATCGAAGAATAAAGACCCAACCCGGAGGTCAGGGGTCTGAGATATGCACACAACCCGGCAGACCGGCGGTGGCGAATTTGGGGCCGCTCATTAAAGTTAGTTGATGATATGAGATACCGGGCAAGCATCCCGGGTAAATAAAAACCCAAGAGCTGCTTGCAAGAGTCTAGAAGTTGGAGGTTCATTAGCATTGGGTGATGTTGAATTGGGGTCTTCCGCTACTGTTTCACTGAAATGAAACACCAATTCTAATTGCCACGACTCCTTTCTTGGATGTGGGCACAAGACCCACCAATGACAACGCCGGACTGGAAGTCCTCGAAATGAAGATTGAACAAGAAATGGATGATGTATATTTTCGCGGCATTCTTTTGTCAAATATGGAAAGCTGATAATTCCTTCTAGGCGTTCGCCGTGATCGAGTTCGAACACTTGTAGTCGCTTCTCACAACACCCACATTCGTTTCTCAACCCACAATCTTTTAGCGACACAATGGCATTCCGTTCTCTCGCTGCGCTTTTCGTCGCAGCCACAGCGGTCACAGGCAGCGCCGCAGCCGCCGTCGAGCGGGCCTCCTCCGCTGCCGCTGCCAAGTTCTGCGGGGCCCCCAACGATTACGAGGTCATTTCAGGGACACCGTGGATCGTGTACTCGATGAATTACAACTACAAGGATATCTCCGGGTCCTGCTGCACCGAGTATTTTGACTTCACCGGCTCTGGCGACGACCAGACCATCCACTGGGCCAGCGTCTGGGACATTGACGAGGCCGTTGGGACCAACGTTGTGAAGGGCTACTCCTTCATTGGGCTGACACAGAACCTGGAGACCCAACTCAGCGCCATTGCGTCCATTCCTAGCACCTACGGATGGACTATCAGTAATACAACTGCATATAAGGGTAGGCGACGCCACCACCACCAGAGCAGCACATCTGTCTCCTTCGCTGACAATGACTCTCAGGCAACGTGGTGTATGACTTCATGACCTCCGACACCAAGGGGGACTCCACATCAAGCAACGCGCAGGAGCTCATGCTGTGGCTCCAATACGAAGGCGGCCAGGTACCTATTGGGTGGGCGGAGGGGCCTGTTGCAACCGTCAGCCTCTACGGCAAGGACGGCTGGAAATTATACCAGGGCAAGAACACAGACACGGGGATTACTGTGTCATCCTTGCTTGTCCCGGAGGATGATATGTACCAGGGCAACTTCACTGGTGATATCAGGGACTGGTTGGTGGCGATGTCTGAGCAGGGTATCTTCGGCACGGACACATACGTCAATGTCGGCAACGCTGGGTAAGCACATTCTGTCATCCGTTTGTGGGAGCTCGTCTTCCATGTCTTAAGGTGTTCCAGGACGCAGCCTTGTGTCACTCTTAGCAGATCACTAACGTGCAATAGCATGGAGCCCTATTGGGGCACAGTTTCCTTTGACAACCATCTCAGTCTGAGAATCAATCTGTAGGACTGAGCGCCTAGTTGGTGCGTATGGTTGGGAGAAAGAGTTCCAGATTTTGCAAAAAAAAAAAAAAAAAGCTCAAAGACAATACATGCGTCGTCAATATCAACCTTGTTCACCCAGGCAACACAAAGGTACGTAGGCGGTCCAGCCCAGGCTGACATGATTGCTTTTGTACCTGGCGCAAATCCACGGATCAGCTTACGTGGACAACACCCACAAGGCTTAGACACGTTAGCTATCGTGGGTTTCGATAGTTAGTCGGGTCAAAGCGACCCAATTCACTGGGCCTTCTGGTAAGCGACCTCGGGAGTGTGGCAGGCGACCCACGATACCGTCAGATCGGAGCTTTGTCTCTGGAGACATATACCGGATCCCTAGTTTCATGGCGGCCAAAAGGAAACACGATTCTGACTCTGCGGAAGGGCTGTAGTTTCAGGGGGCAGTGACTTTGTAAGGTGCTCATTAAATACACTTCCCTCCTGACTCGGGCCCCAGCTCCCATGATGCCATCCTGGGTCTTGGTCGAAATCGGCTAGACATCGCGACGGAAGACAGGTTATGGTAAATCGTGCAATCGGACCAGAATCATCGCGGCAAGATCAGTTAGGAGGCACCCACCAGTCTCGGAGGCCTCGGTGACGGCGTCGTCCAAGATCTGCGCCCGGACCCGCTCATCTGGCCGGAATTTTCGGCTTCGGCAAGTGGCCCCGGAGATTTTGGTCCCTCCCGCGTTCTAGTCGCGTCTGTCGCTTCTGCAACTGTATCCGGAGTGTATACTTCACCGAGAGGTTTAGGGCAGCCCGGACATTCGGGACCAGATCTTGGTTGTTCATCATATATGCGGGAAGATGAAGCAACACCACGTCCCTCGATTCTACAAATCATAAACGGTCCTGTGACAATGATCCTAGCTGGTCGGCCGTTTGATCGACGCCACTTTAGCCGAGAGCAATCAAATGGCAGTCTGCATCGCTGACTCGTGTTCGCTTAGCCAAGAACCCACTATTTGCGCTGGCCGTGTTGGGTTTTTGGTACGCCCGGAGCCCGAATTGACTTCACGCCCATCAATGCTGTTCCTGGTTCTGCATCTCCAGGGAACTGTTGTCTTCCTCCAAATGACAACTTTCGGTAGAGCCAGTTCTTCCCTGGGCCGCGCCGACGACAACAACACGGCGGCATGACCACAGACCCGAGCCTGGGCTACGTGCCCGGGTACCACGGCGCGGGCCCTCTCACGACGGTCTTCACGACTCCGGACTTTTGCGCGGTGAGAGATTGCCCTACACGCGAGCGTGCTGCTAGTGAAATGGAACCGCATCCACTGACGTCACCCCCATCAAGAGTCTCTACTGGACGGACACAGTCACACCGCCGCTGTCGAGCCTGGTGTGTATGCCGCCAAAGTTTCACTCATTATACGCCTATTCATTTGGTTTCTACTCCCCAGGAATATGCCCGACCGGGTACAGCAAGGGTTGCGACTTTCCATATGATAGGGCGCGGACAGACAATGGCGGAATGGTGTACTATGGGGGGAGGGTGCTGGACGGAGAGACTGTCAGAGTCTGTTGTCCAAATGGGTACACATGCCTCTTGAGTAAGACAACGCAGCATACCTTTTGACCCTTTTGAGAACGATTATTATGTGCTTGCGCAGCCTCGGGTTGTGATGGGATAGCCCCACCATGTTGCAGGTTCCGATGGTTCATATACACTCATTCTTGATGCTTTGATAGCTGACTTCCCCGACTAGATGATCCTTACAGCTATAGCAAATGCGTCCACACGACCGACAGTTCCGAGCTGGCCTTCGCCCTCCAGGTCCGCTGGCAGGAATCCGACCTCCCGAACCTGGCGACCGACCCGACAGTGCCCGGGTCGACCTACTCCGCGCCGTCGACAGCCACGGCCACGCCGTCGACAGTGCAAAGCACGGCGGCCTCCGCGAGCAGCGACGGCGGCAGCCCGACGCCTCCGTCGTCTTCCAGCAGCACGGCCGCTCAGGACGCGGAACCCAGCACGAACACGGACCCCGGGATGAGGGCCGGGACCATTGTCGGCATCATTATCGGCGTCGGGGGCATGCTCGCTGCCCTCATCGTGGGCGGGGTGGTGTTCTTCATATGGCGGCGCCGCAAGAAGAGGCGAGAGGACAGCGGGACCCGCATCGAGTCCATGATATCTGGGGTTGGCGACTCCAAGCCGTCGCCTGGGGACGCCGGTGGATATTCGCCAGACAACAAGGCCGAGCTGGATTCGAGGGCGAGGGCTAGCACGGCTGGCTTGTCGGAAGCGCCGGGGGAGAGGGACGCCATAGAGATGCCGCCGTTGCATATAGCTGCGACGGAGATGGAGGTGCCGCACTTTGTGGCGGAGCTGCCCGGGAGCATGCCCGCGGGCCACGGCGCACACTCGCCAGCGACGGTTTCCCCCCTGTCGCCGTTACCCACGGCCGAGACGTCGCAACGAGAATCAGGGGCGCTGGGGCATATGGGCCACTGGAAGCGGCGTTCAATTGTGGGGAGGAGTCGGTCTCAGCTAAGACCGATCTCGAGTTCGTCTACGGCAACGACGTCGACGACGACAACAACAACGACAACAACTATAGAGGATAGACGGCAAAACCAAACGTGACAAAGTTGCACGATCAAGAATACCATTATGACAAGAATAATACAAGCATAAAAGTTTGATGCCCGCATGCCCGCGGACGGGATGCACGTATCAAACTGGATATTACTGAAGCCCGAATTACATATGTACACGAAGACTTCGATCACTCCCACCGAGCTCTCCTCTGTGGTGCGGTTGCGAATTACAGCTGGCGCCTCTTTACCTCAGGAGCTGAGCTCGTAGTGGAGCCGCCCGACGCCATGATCTTCTCCACTGCGGCCTCAGCCACGACCATGGTGATGGCCTGGCTATTCCCGGTTGGAAGGTCGGCGTGGATGCTAGAATCCACAACATAGAGGTTATCAGTGCCCCAAACCTTGACATCGGTGTCAACCACGGAATCCTTGGGATCCGTGCCGATGTTTGCGGAGCCAACGTAATGGCTGCCTTTGCTGTAGGATGACAGGACGGAGGAAGCATTGGCGGTTCCTTGGGTGAGCTCCCAGCCGTAGGAGGAGACGCTCTCGAGCAGCTCCTCCACAAACATCCTCGCACCATCCTGGTCGCCCTGGGTCTGCAAGTACGGTGCCTGCGTGTAGCCGACAGTCCCGTTGGCGTGGATGCCCATTTTCCCAGAGGAAGTAGCTCCGTGCGTAAGGTAGGCCTTTATCAGGACAAGACCTTGGCCCTGGGGACTGACGCTGCCCTGGTAGTACCGAGTGATACCGTCGGATGCAACGTTCGAGGTCCAGAAGATCATGCGGTGGTAACCTTGAGACAGAATCCCGGAGCCCTCCTGCGTGTACAACTCAATGTCGCGAAGGTCGCTGTTGTCGACAATGGTGCTTGTATTGAAAGAGGTCCAGTTATCAGGCGTCTGGACGTAGATGCTGAAGACCGGGTGGTCTTTGATAGCCTGGCCAACTGGGAGCTCGATCCAGTCATCCCTGGGCGGGACTGGGATGCCGGTGGTGCCGTCAGCAACGGTCTGGACCTGCTCCGCTGGGCCGATTCCGGAGTTGAACAGGATTCGAGGCGTTCCCCAAGGGCCAGCAGCAAGGATGACTTTGCCTCCCGCCGTGAGGCTCACAGTCTCGACCCCAGATTCCGTCTCCACCTCGACGCCAGTAACATGCCCGCCGTTTCGGACAACGCGACGGACGGTCGAGTTCAGGCGGTAGGCGAAGTTGTCGAGCTCCTCGGCTAAGGGGAGATAAGTCCTCAACGGACCGACCCGCTGGGGCAAACCGTCAGAGACACCAATGTCCCAGTTGGGATAGCCGTAGACCTTGGTCTTGCTGTTTGGTTCCTCGACTTGGTCAACTTCCGACCAGCCTTGGGCATCCAGGAACTTCGACACGGTCTCGTACATCCCCTGGTCGTAGCGCTTGCCGTCCATGCTAGGGAGCATAGTACCCGGATTGAGGCCCCATACCCGTTCAGCGGCAGCAGACACGTCATCCCACTTCCACCCGGCGGGCCACTTGTCGTCGAAGTCGCGCTCCGGCGGACGAGGGAACACCATATAGTTGATGGTAGCACCCCCTCCAAACACGCAAGTTGCGGATGCGTCGATGACGTCTGAGCAGAGATACGCCTCGAAGAGCGGCTGGTCGCCCACGTTGTACGACGTGACGGCGGTCGAGAGGCCAGGAACGTCGATAGGGGTCAATGTGTCATTGAACCCTACTGTGCCCACAGCCCCGGTACCTACGGTAGGCCCCTGGCCGCGGGAAAGAAGAAGCACGCTCTTGCTGGAAGACTGGGCGAGACGGGTTGCGGCGATGATACCGGCCGGACCACCTCCCACGACAATGTCTTTGATTTGTTAGCCACATCATCCGAAACAAGCACGATATTCGCGAGTGCATTTCAAAGGTGACGGTCGGTAATTAGAAGAACAATAAATTTGGATACGTACAGTCGTATGTGGCATTGCCAACAGAAGAGCCAGTAACCGGAGGCTTGCAAGAAGTTGCAGTGACGGTGTTGAAGGCAGCAGAAGCTGCCAGCGTTTGTGTAAGTGAAACTCGCATACTTGCTGGGACCTTTGTGGTAAGAGTATCCTGGGCAGGACACAATGTTTACTCGAAAGCACGTCCCCGATGTCTTATACCCCCATGCACAAGTCGCCTGGTGTGAATTGGGACCACCAGCAGTCCAACACCCGATGGAGACCATTGCTAGATTTGTTATGGATCCATCAGCCTGACCAATCCCACTCCAGCCGGCCGTACGCCAGAGATCCTGGCTGTTTGGCTGTGGGGTCATCGACGGGCAGCACCAGCGGCTTTGAGGGTGCTCAAATCAGGTTCCACGGATTGATACGTGTGACCCAGGCCGGATACGGCGAATCGGTCTCTGTTTTAGATATCATCTACAAAGATCAGACGGACAGTCAACACATTGCTCGGTAACGCCAGGCCCCATCGGGTCGCACTTCTCACCTTCGAATCGATCTCACCAGGCACAGACATTGCCAAAGTCACACGAAGGAAAAGTCAGTACATGATTACATAGTATTTGGAACCCGGCCTGAGTGGAGCTCTGTGGATACTAAACGTTCCGTCGGATACCTGGGAACCCAGGCAGGCTGGCCACGGTCAAGGACCCGGAGGCAAAGAGGCGCCACCGGAGCAGGGATGACATTTTAGCAGCATAGTACCTAGCTAGGTATGTGTTTCCAATTGAACCAGCGATTTTTTTGGGGACCGAAGTAAAGGGGGGAAATGTACCCGCACTCAACTAATTGAGGAAATTATAGGAATCATTTGCAACGGTGCATTCAACTGCATATCAACTTGCAACCGATTCACTGTCCGTCCAACAAGTAGCCGAGGCCCACGTCACTGGTGAAGATCGGCATTATCAAGTTTATATTGACAGGCGTACCCATGCAAACCATGATGGATGAAAGCCCCCAAGTCTTGGACAACCTCGAGACCGGGTCAGATTGGATGCAGACTTTTTGGTGACAGACGTCATATGTCACAATTTTATGACGGGTTTGGATTGAGTGCCTCCATTCAGGTGACATGACTGCGGTATCGCGAAATCGGTCCGTTTTCCAACTCGCCCCGGACCAACCAAGCGGCTGAGGACTTACCCATCAATTGATGCAAATTTCGATTTCCAATGCCAGTCTTGTATTTGTTTCCGATCTCGGAATTGCAACCTCCCCGTGCAATCTCGTCGTTTAAAGACTTATCCACTTCCTTAAGAAATTGGCTGTCTTTGCGCACATTTCA
Source organism: Diaporthe aspalathi (assembly GCA_001447215.1). NCBI lineage: Eukaryota > Fungi > Ascomycota > Sordariomycetes > Diaporthales > Diaporthaceae > Diaporthe > Diaporthe aspalathi. Next base: position 15,614 of record LJJS01001180.1, read on the forward strand.
GCCTCGACGTTTTTAGTGTACAGGAACCGCGACCCACCATTACTTCGACACCCACGTGCTGCAGGGGCCAAACAGAGCACTCGGCAATTCGGATCTGATAAGGTTGTGATCCGACTCGGGAGATCGAGTCACATCCGGGCCAAGGCGCATTTTACGGCATGTACAACCGAACTGGAATTATCTCACCTAGCATACCTATACCGCCACAATCAAGGCCAAGTTTTTTTTCTTCTTGGCTTATAATTGCCCTGCCGCAATATTGGCTGCGAGACCCCAGATTCCCATGAACTGCAAAGAGGTAGGGTTGGGAAATTAGTTGATAGTCTACATGCCGTAGGGGGAATATGTGGTGGGAGACATGGCATATTGAGGGCTGACATGGCATATCTGGCTAGACATAGTATGTTGAGTGGCAGGGGTAGGGTTTGTAAAATCTTTTGTAGTTTTATAAAGTCAAAAAGAGATATATTTAACGTAGTTTATCAGGTGGTGTCCGATATCAGGTGGTGTCCGATTATTCCAACTTTACCTAACTTTCGTTAACCCTAGCACCCCCCAAGGGCCAAATAA
>LJJS01001183.1:594-22787 GCA_001447215.1 Diaporthe aspalathi
GCCACTCACTGATACTGGCCACTCACTGGTAAACCACGTTATATATATAAAAGATTACATTTAACCCGGCAAAGAGTTAAATATATAGCGAATTTAAGTAGAATATTAAAAACAATAAAATTTAAAAAATTTTATATTTAAAATTTTTAAAATAAAATTTTATATTTATTAAATAAAGTAAAGATTTTTTTTAAATTAATAAATATATTTAAAATTAAATATTTGTTTTATTTTATTTTAAACTTTTTATTTTATAATTAATAAAAAAACTTTATTTAAAAAAATACTAAATACTTTTAAAAAGAATATAAAAATAAAAAAGATTTAAATTGCTAAATGATAATATATATAAAAATAAATAAATATATAAAGCTATTACTAACTTTTTATAAATGCTTTAAAAAGAGTAATTGAAATTTTTATAAATAGTAAATAGTTAAATATAATAATAGAAAAAAATTAAAAGGTTAATTAAACAGCGAAGTATACAGTGTGGCTAAAGCTAGCGGCAGTAACGTGGCTGACCTACATTCCGCCCCCCCTTTAATTCCGACTACCCGAAACTATTACTACTCTCTCTCTTTAATATTTAATTATTTAATACTTTAATTTCCAATTATTGTAAATTTAAAGCTAAAAGTATTTTTAAGAATAGTCTTTTAAGCTGTTTTTTTACTATTTTAATTTAAGCCTTTTTAATTGCTTTAATATCTGCAAAAGTTAAATTAAGGTTAGTTAAAGATTTTTCATAATCTTTTTATTAACTATAATTTAACTTTTTAATTTTTTTAATTTCTTAAAAAATATTATTAAATTATACTTTTTTAATTATGTATTTTTTCAAATATTTAAAATATTATCATTAAAATAAGTTTAAATATTTTTAAGTTAAATAAATGTATAATAAAGACTGTAATTTCTAGAATTAATTAAATATTTAAAAATTAGTTTTTAGCGGCTAAAAAATAATTTAAAATAATTTATTTTTATTAATAGAATAATTACTAATTTTAAAACTATGTAATACTTTAATTTAAAAAGCTAGCTATAACTTTATCGCTTCTTAATTAAATTTCTTTATTAACTTTTTAATAATTATTTAAATAAATATACTCTATTATTAGTAATTTTAAAAAGTTAAATTATTTATTAATATTTTTTTTAATAATAATATAAAGTTTTATAGCTTTAATTTTTAACTTTATTATAATTAAAGTTTTAAATAATAAAAAAAAGACTTTAGGCTAATTCTTTTAAAAAAAGATTACTTTTCTTTAACCATATTAAATAAGCTATAAGACTTTATATATTAAAATGTTTAAGGGAAATATTTAAATAATTTTAATTAATTATAAATAAAGTTAATGTAAAATTATAATAGTTCAAAAAATATTTTTAAATAAAAGCAGTATTATAATAGTTTATTATATTTTAAAAATACATTTAATAAGTATTTTATTTATAATTGCTATAATAATATTATATAGCTTACTTTTTATATATAGCTTTAAAATAATTTAATTAGTATATAATTCAAGTTTAATAATTAAAAGAAATTTCTTTATTAAAAAACTAATATTTTTATAAAAGGGGCGGGTAAATGTATATATTGTATTATGTAAGTGTAAAGTAGTTGGAATTAGAGGGGGGGCGGAATGTAAGTTAGCTGTGTTAAGATTTTGCGTAACATGTGGATTTTTGCAAATAAGCAATATATACACCAGCCTGGAAATATAAGAGTATCACTTGCAAAGACTGGTAGTATAATACGTTCGATGGTAACGTCTAAGGTGTAGCTAGTACCTTTACAATTTCACATTTTCGAAAATGGGAATACAGGAGAATCATCGTAAGGTCAGCCAGATGTTGAGTCGGGAGGGGTGTTTCTGCTCGCGGGCCCACTTCACCAACCACCGATTATTCACATCGGCTCACGGGCTCTTTCAAACGAACTTCATCTAATGTCCACAGTGACAGAAAACATCTACTCAGCAAGCGTTCTCCAAACTGTGCACTTGTACCAGTGTTGCGCTAGAATCTGTGCCAAACTATCCTCAGCTTGTTCCTTGAACTTCATACACGGCCTAAGTACCTCGCATCCTCATACCTACCGCCATGCCACGAACAGTCCAGAAACCACGCTCAGGTCCAACGCCTATAGAAGCCATCGGAGCTACCAACGCCCAGAAGAGTCCGATCAGAGGAATGACCAAACTCCCGCAAGAGGTGATGGAAGATATGCTGGCTTGTATGGACGACTTGATCCAACAAGAAATATCGAACCCCAGGCGGCGGAATAACATTGAAATTGCCAAAGACTTCGTTCGAGAACATGGCTGGCCAGACGATGGATACTGTTTACGCATACTGGGAGGAGTGGTCCAAGTAATGACTGAAGAGGAACGCTCTGCGCTACCTCCCTCGCCAGGGAGGGCCGACGCTTTTGTATTGGTAAGTAGTTACATAAATAGCGATCGAATCTCTGCTTCTACAAAGTTTAATAATCACTGAGGTTTTTTTTTAGTGTGCACTCGAGTATGAGTAGGGCCATTATCAATAGACCTGGGCTGATGCCTATCCGAGCTTGTGCCTTGAAGGGCTGCAGAGTCTCAGGCCCACCAACCTTGTTGCTGTCCCGGTGCGCCTTCTACTGGCATTGCAGTTTGTAAATTGATTTTCATTATCAATAGTTTGATCGCTACCCATGAATCATTGCTCGGATTTTCCATGCCGTAGTAAGGCGCAGTCTGGAGCCCAACGCATGTTCCGGGCTCCCTCTGCGCCGCTTAGTCAAACACCTCATAATTCCCGGCCCGAGACTCCACCAGCTGCAGTGACAAAGGTCAATCACATTTGCAGGAATTCGGCTCTTGAGCCTGCATGGGTTGAAACCACCTAGAAGCCGCGCCGCATGGGTCATGCAGCAGTTAATACTGTTTGACTTTCGGCTTGGTTGTGTCACCGCGTCCGCCGGCGCATCCGGACTTTATTGTCGCGATCATGTCTATCTAAGTGCTAACTGAGCTGTCATGTTTCTCCACACCGCCTTGACATTTAACTATAAATGTAGCGCCATGTATCCCACTGTCTTTCTCCTCCATCATATGTGAATACCGAGCCATAACCCCTCAGAGAGATCCCACGCCATGTCGTCCCCAATCAAGCCCCTACGCGAGCCTTTTCTCGCCCCATCATCCACCCTCATTCTAGTCACTGGGGCGTCCGGCCACATCGGCGCGAACATCGTACGAGAGGCCCTCAGCCTGGGCTACCATGTCCGCGGCACGGCACGTACCAGCGAGAAGTGCGAGCAGACTGTGGCTGAGCATCACAACCACCCAAACTATAGCACCGCCGTAGTCTCGGACTATTCCCACCCGTCGGATGAGATCAATGCAGCTGTCAAGGGGGTCGACAGTATCATCCACGTTGCCTCGGATACAACATTGAAAGATGACGCAGACTATGTCATCAACACGGCTGTCGCCGGGACGGAAAACCTCCTGCGCGCCGCTGCCAAGGAGCCCAAGGTGAAGCGGTTCACACTGACGAGCTCTGCAACGGCGGCGACCCTTCCCAAGCCGGGCGTCGAGGGTATCGTCTTGACCAAGGACTCATGGAATGACGAGGCCGTGGAGGCGGTCAAGACCAAGGGGTCAACTATTGGACCCAATCAATACGCGTATGTCATCTACGGGGCCAGCAAGACCAAGGGCGAAAGAGCACTATGGAATTTCGTCAGGAACGAGAAGCCATCGTTCGTTGCGAATAGCGTCCTGCCTGACTTCAACACGGGCCGAATCGTGGGATCCCCTGGCGCGACGGGGAAAATTGCCATTCTGATATCCCAGGGAATTCGACCTCCGATTCCCGCTCGTAAGTCACTCAACACTCCCAGAGCAGGGACAGGACCCAGCCGGCAGCTAACGAGAGCCACAGAGTACTTCATCGACGTAGTCGACGATGCAAGACTGCACCTCTGCGCCGCGGTGCTGGACGAGTCTCTCCAGAACGAGCGCATTTTCGCGTTTGCGCGGCCGTACAACAACAACGACATCGTGGAGGCCATCAAGAAGGTCCGGCCCGACCTGGACCAGTCGAAGCTGAGGATTGACCCGGATGAGCTGCGCGACCATATGAAGGTGCCAAATGAACTCGGCGAGCGTCTTCTGAAGGAGTGGTATGGCCAGGACGGTTACAAGTCCCTCGAGCAGAGCATCAAGGAGAATCTCGAGGGCGTTTAAAGTGGTTGCATTGAAGCACAAGCTAGAGGTCACTGATACTCGTGGTGATCATTTACTATACAAGAATATAGAATATATATCGCCTTGCTTCGATTTCCTGGGAGCGGGTTATGGGACACAACTTCAGCTAGAGCTTGGTGATGCGACCTCGTTAGAGCACGTATACGGCAAATGTTGACAGCAACATAACCAAAGCAACCTGATAAGTCCCTCCTTTGATGTTGGTTGATCCGCTCACCACAACAACTCCTGTCGGTGCGGTACTTGTCTGACGGCTTGCCGAGGCAGATGATAGGGCCCCAGTCGGAGTACTGAAAGCTGAGGCGGTAGTAGGCGCAGATGGTGTTGGTGAACCGGGAGTTGGAGTCTGAGCAGGAGCAGAGCTCCCTAGAAACGTCGACTCTGGTCCTCCGTCATCACTCGGGTAGCCAATGACCGTAGTCACCCCTGGTGGTCCACCCGGCAGCGGAACGCCCGGAATCGGTGGAGCGCCGGGCTGTTCTGGAGACCCTCCCGCGGCCATCTGAGCAACCACATTGGAGATAACGTCGTCCGATACTTCGACAACACAAGGGTCCGCATCCGCTCCAGCGGCGCTCAAGCCCGGGCAGCCATCCAGGTTCGTTGCGACCCTTACCACGCCTCCGGATATCGGGCAGTCTTCGAGTTGGGTCCGTATATCCGGGCTCGCCCCCGGCACAACACTGAAGATGCTGCTGCCCGAGAAATCCGTCCGCCCTCCTTCAGACTGTATAGCCCCGCCCTCGTCTGAGCAATTCCGGAGGAAACCAAAGTCCCACTCCAGGCTGTACGCTCCTTGAAGGCCGCCAGACGCAACACCCAGGCCCCAGTTCTCGCCCAGCGTGGTCGACTCATCCTCATACAGATAATAGTCATCCGACCCAAAAGACACAGCACCGAACTCTCCTTGATCAACTGATAGACGGCCCGTGTCCACGATGCCGCATTCTCCCTCACAGTCTTGGGCACGGCGGATTCGCCACTCGAAGAAGAATCCAAACGACCATGCCGCACTGGCGCCCTGAAGAGCAAACACAACGGGGAACGTATCAGCTACGTTGTAAGAATCGTTACGGGGAAATACGAGATCGACCGCGACGGTTGAAGGGAGGGTGACACTTTGTGCCTGTGAAGAAGTGAAGAAGCGGGACAACAGCACAGCCACGGCTAAGCCTGACGAGAGGGGATCACTGATGACGGTCATGTTGTTCGAGCCAGAGTCATAGAATTTGGTCCACATGGCTGAGGGCGGTAAGCTCGCCGGGCAAGGCCAGCTCTAAATAGCCCACTCGCCGTGCCTATGTCGAAGCGCGTTGGGTTTCGAGCATTGTTCTGACTGACTCAAAACAGACGGCACAGGGCGCGATTCTTGTCTGCTGACGAGGCAAAAGCATGTACGCATTATACTTCAGGCCAACCCGCCAAGTTGGCCACAACACCAAGTGGTGCCAATCCGACTGCTACCAAGAGCGTTGACGATGTATTGCAGACGACGACCTGGGCTAGGCCCCGACTAGCTCCAGTCACCCTTCCAGCCGAAGACTTAAATTCTGAGGCAGATGCTAATAATGGCCGTCTAGTTCAGATCTTGGCCCGATCCGACAATTCTTGGCTCCTCCGATAAAGCTTGGCATAATGCGCGTCCTTCGCCCCGCCAGCCCCCGGCGCGATTCTGGTGGCTTCGGTCCCGAAGCCGGGCAGGGATGTGGGAAAATCAGTGGGAAAATAGGGCTGCATCCGTAGCTCACTGCCACTCGATGTTGAGATCAATGGATGCTACCCTTGTGGACATCAGGGACCCTGAAAGCTTGACCCACCCAAAGTCTGCATACAGGTGTCGGAGCATGATTGCACTTGAAGCACCTATTAATATCGTAACGTAAAGATCTTCATAATGTCTAATTTGACTACTGAAACTTAAAGCCGTGCGGACGAGAAGGTCCAGAACAAACTCAGTCACACCCGCAACCCGGCTGAGATAAGAGAGGGCTATATACACAACACCCAAGAGCTTGGCACAGTGACACGAGATCCAGCTTGGAAGCTGTGTCGGACAAGCGGCTTGAGACCACAGGAAGATCGCGGCTAAATGCCACTGCGCTACGGTCTTGTGCAGCCTTCCTTGCTGGAGTCTCACGTCCGCCGTCGCAAGCCTGCCTCCGCCAACCGTACACCACGTCTCTCAGGACTTGGGAAGCTCGAGACCTGCCTTCTTCATGAATCTGCTGCTTCCACTCCGAGACCACGTTCACTTCCTTGCATGATGGCTACCGGCGCGTGGTCTCTGTTGTGGTAGTATTAAGCTGGCATGGTGCCCGTAATTTGATGACAACAGGGTCAGATGTGGCGAGGTCTCAGGACAGCCCTGGGTAATTGTGATGACGTGGGATGCTGGACCCATGCCTTGATATAGGTAGCATCTAAAATCGTGACATAATACTTTGTCTGGCCATTTGTGGCTAGAACGGCGTACAGTACTAATCAGAAAGTCCGACGCATCTTGAACCAGAACCTAGATGGTGAGCGCACAGAATACAATGGATAGCACGCAAGTAGCACACGCCAAAATCTTTTTACAAGGGTTCTCATTAAAACATAGCGATCTGGTTAATGCTTTGGCAGGTGTGTTCTATGAGTCTTGACAATTTCAATGTTGGTCACGGTACATCTAAATAAAACAGAATGATCTTCTATATGGTTTGCACAACGCCGCTCCCAAATGCGAAAGTGAGTAAACAAAATCATCTTGGAGAGAGCCCACGCCTACTATAACAGTACCTAAATGTTCGATGACTAAATCTCTAGAGCTGAACCTTGCTCAGCCTGACAAAACACTGGGTCGGTTCCGATGTGAGCACTATCTTGTGACCGTAGCCAGACAGCTCATCCGGGCACTTAGACAGCTCAAAGTTCCAGACGATCAGTGTCAACAGAATCCGCAGCTGCAGATACGCGAGTCTCTTCCCGAAGCAGCTCCTCGTGCCTACGGAAAACGCCAGCTGCGGTCCGGCGGCAGAATCGAACTCATTCCCATCGTTGACCAGCCACCTCTCGGGGAGGAATCTGCTGACATCCAGGGGATCCCAGTCATGCCTCGATCTGGCTGACTTCTTGGCCTCCTGGCTGCTGGTGTGGCGCGCGGCCTCGTCGATTTTAAATACGGGCGCCACTGGCGTGGCACCACCGGAGAGCATCATGACGACAGTACCTTTAGGGATCTTGTGACCCAGGACCACCGTGTCCACCATCGCTTCTCTGTCGACTTCCTGAGATGTGGGCGCGTAACGAAGTATCTCCTCTTCGAAGGCATCAAGATACGGGATACGGGATGTGGTGATTTCATGTACAGTGGGAGCACGCTGCTCTTCCTTGGCCGCCGTGAACCCTGCCTGCAGGGCGGAACGAAGACGGGCTTGGGCCTCCGGGTTGTCGGCTAGGAACTTGACTCCCCAAGCAAACGTCGTGGAGGTGGTGTCGTGGCCAGCGATGACAAAGCCGAAGAGCTTTTCAAACAGACACACTCAGTAATCCTCCCTGACTGGCCTCATGGAGTCATAAAGATTGGGTGGCACGAATTGGAGGCATTTGGGAGTACACTCACCTCATCAAACATTGCTGTGGAAAAGAAATCCACGGCGCGGCCTTCTTTCTCCGCCAAGGTGGTTTCCTTACGCACCATATGTTCCACGGCTGAGCGCGCAGCTCCGGGGTCCGCATGTGCCTGGGTCCTCTCCACTGCAGCCTGGATCTCCTTGCGAATAAACTCATCTTTGAGCTTCTTTGCCTTCGCAAACTTTGGCATCCTAGACAGGAAAGGCCACTTCAGATTTGCGATAGCACTACCCTGGACCTCAGCAAATGTTGAAGTGATAGTAAGCACTGCTTTAATTACTTCGTCTGAGCCCTGAGTAGGGAACTCGACGGGATCATCAAGTCGGCCCTTGTACCTAAGGCTGTCGGTGCTTTGCTGGTTTGTGCCCTGAAAGTATTCCAGCAAGGGCTGGACGGCACTGTGCTTGAAGCTTTGACCATAGGCAAAGCCGTGAACGGCATCGAGTGCCGTGTTGCAGATATCAGCTGCAGCCTCGAAGGGTCTGCCCTGTGCGATCTGGCTCTTCATGTCCCAGAGCTGCACGAGGTTCGAAACGCGGTGGTAGATAACCGGAGCGGCGACGCTTTCAAGGAACACGGGGCCCATGAGGTCTTGCAACAGGCGCCTTTGGCCTTTCCACACGGAGTTCGTCTTCTGCACGATATGGTGGTTTGGCACGATGCCCTGCATCATATCCGCCACCAAGTGTGACCGGTCGAATTCCTTGCCACGCCGCATCAGAATGTCCTGTGCCTCGCGGAAGTCGTTTAAGACCACCATGGGCTTCCCCAGTGGCCGTGGGAAGACCTGGTAGATTGGCGAGTTGAGTTCTCTGGATTGAACCATTAGCCAGTCGAAGAAAGTGACTTCAGCTGACGCAAGGTATTTGCCTATGGCCAGAAAGTCGCCCATGATGGAGCTGGCAGCGTCTGCACGGTAGGGGAGGCCGGGGATAGGCTTCGGGAGAGCCCATTGTCGAAATGCATATATCGAAAAAACAGTTGAGGCGAGGAAGACAGCGATAGATGTTGAAAAGGCCGGTTGAGTCTGAGCAAGATGCTGTGTTGGAGGTGAGATGTCCAGGGTGATGTTAGACATGATGGCTGCCGGATGAGCGTTAAAGTTGGGGTTTGCTGGGGCGGACAAGATCAAGCACATCTATGTGACTTGGGACACATTGCATGATACTCTCGATGTTAGTCCAGCTTGGGAATAAAATACTCAACGATTCTGCCAGCCATGGCTGTGATTCTCGGTTTTCGGTCCATACACCGCTTGGACATTGCGGTTTCCGGTGATGACACCGTCGGTCCGTCCCGGCGCCACACCCTGAAAGCTACGTGTATATCCGCTTTTTTGACTTTGGGATGACGGCTTTGGATGGTGCCCCCTTGAATCGGCCAAGTGGGCTGCTGGAAATTTGCCTCCCTATGTTTTTGTTTCTGGAGTGGGTGAACATTTACTCGTCGGAACCCTGAGTTTCCGGAACCGAAACCCGATCTAAGTAACAGCCCTCGATCAACCCGATTGCTGAACCCACAGCACTTCCGCCCTCGGCTTTCGGTTCTCGCATCTCGTTGCTCTTCTTGCAAAATCAAGCAGCCACAAGTCACCGTGCATACCAACAGCCGGCATGGCAGACAACCGGCATTCCGGGCTTTCACCAAGGTTGTCCAGGACATGCAATCTGTGCAAGGACAGAAAGGTTCGGTGCATTGGTATGCAACCTGGTGCAAGACCCTTTGTTTGCAATCAAGCTGACGAGAACAGCTGTGGCGGGTGAAGCGTCTTGCGCAAGCTGCATTGTGGGTTGGCGAAGTCCAGTGATGGCACTACAAATTCTGATTTTAGTTAGTTGCCTGTTCGCTCACATGTTTGTAGAAACGAAAAGTGCCGTGCCATTTCTCAAAAACGAGGAGGGCTGTCAGACAACCTCGACAAGCCACGCCTCTCACTTCAACTGACCCAGGACCAGCCAGCCGATCCAGTAAGAAACGCATTTATCCTGGTGAACCATCATACTAAGACTTGTAGCTTCCACACCGGCCGAGAGTGTGGGATCCAGCCCGTCTCGTGGGCTATTTATCGACCAGATCTTGCACAATCCCTCGCTTGCGGGCGTCCATACTGTCAATGACTCACAGAGTATATTCAAGGTGTGCAACACAATCACACCGTCGAATTCGGGCTAACAACAACACCAAGGTCCACAGCCACCGCTGCAAGCACACCATCTGACCCCTCAGCTGCGACTCGATGCTGACTGTAACCCAGTGACAAGCTCCAATCTGGCTTACTTCTCTGAAGCTCACATTCGCCTCATTTCTCAGCGATTGGGACACAGAAAACTAATCGATTTGATCAGAAGCATATCCAACATAGTCAACGAAAGGTTCACCAACCCGAGAGATGACACGGCCGCCCCATTTGGCGATGGAAGACCACCCTCCGGAAATCCTCGAATCTCGGAGATCAATTCCAAGTTGTATATTGAAGCCTACTTCAAGAATGTACACCCCCTTTTTCCATTCCTGGATCGGAATACTTTTGAGACCAAGCTCAGGGATACGGAGACGAGGGACACCAACCTGCCCTTTCGTGCTCTTTATTACTCTGTCCTGGCGCTGGGATGCCAGTACGCTGCCAGGGATGCTTCCTTTACATTGGGAAAGGGCGAGGCCTGTGATTACTTCAGAGTTGTCCTGAGCTTGCTTCAGGATGTGCTTTACCCACCGATGGCATTGATAAACCTACAGGCATGTCTCCAAATCCAGTACTATAAGGTCCTGTAACTGACACGACCTTTGCCAAAGGCAATTACTGCCATGGTAAGTCCTGAATGCATCTCGCTCGGTCCATTAAAAGCAATGTGGGGCTGATATTGTGAATACTCTTCAGGCCATCTTCGGCTCCAACGCAGCTTCGATGTCCATATGTGCCTTTCTGACGCTGGAAGCCGCTAGAATGGCTCAGTCGATGGGCTGCTATCGTCCTTTGATGAATTCTAAAGAGGATGAGGTGGCCTACCATCGGGCATTCTGGGTCGTGTATCTCCTCGAGAAGTCTGCAATGTTCGGGTATGGCATGAGTTCAGTGGGTTCACCTCAAGCTTCCAACCGCTTCCTGTGGTCTGGCCACGACGTGACCAGCTGCATGTGCTGATGCGGCGGCGATCCAGTCCATTTCAGATCACGACGTCGGCTGTTCCCTCATCCCACCGGAGGAAGAACATCTCAGAGGTGATTTTGACACGTTCACATCGACCCTGCGACTGGCACGGCTTTCCTCCCGGATTTACGGACGGCTGTTTTCTGTTTCCGCGCAACAGAACTCCACGGAAGAGTTCGAACTGGCCATTGACGCGATGAAAGCGGAGCTCGAGGCTTGGAGATGCTCCATATCACCTGATATCCGGCCTGGCTTACATGTGGATGGGCCTCTAAATGGGGCCAAGCTCGAGATGGCTGAAGGCGACTTGGACTGCATTATGCCTACCACGACTTGTCCATTGCACTAGGGAGGATAGATTTATATGTCGCCAGAAAGGTCGCTGACGGTGTAGCGCATGAAGCCAGGATCAAAGCGGCAGAGAGTGACCTGGTGCATAATGCGAGGGCTGTTGCCCGTCTGAGTATTTGCATCAACATACAGCCATACAATCCGATACGGTTAGTACAGGCGAAAAGCTCGCTTGGGGACTTGTTTAGTAGCCCGACCGCTCCCTGTGGCCCCGAAAAAGAAAAAGGAACGCTGACTGAAAAAAATACAGGATACTGGCTTCTATACCTCTGTCGGCAATGTTTGTTCTCTTCGACATGGTCATCCAGAATCCCTCGCACCCAGGGACAGAGACCAATCTGGCCCTGCTGGATACGTTGGCCGGGTATTTTGGACGCTTCGAATACGCAACAGGGGGCTCAATTCCCTGCGGTATCTTCTCTGGCTTTGCTCACATTGCCAACCAGTTCGTCCGTGACCGGTGGCAAGGTGCTTCTTTGGCAGCAGATGAGTCCGCAATGCAAGACACAAACCAAGGACCGCAAGGCACACATCTTGGTAACGAATGTATGTGCTTATTAATCAAGCTCCTTTAGTTTGCTTCTCGGTTCAGCACTTTGCTTATTAACATTGTCTTTCGCTGGTAGACGATGCAGGAAATGACGGCGATCCATTCTCGCAAGGCTTTTCGCCGGGATACCAGGCTTCGTCATATCCCTTCCTAGATGAAGAGGCAGCACTGGACGCTCAGCTGTTCACCGGCTTCGACTTCTGCATCCTCTTCGAGGTGAACTTACCTGGGTTTGGGCGACTATGAGCTTCAATATGGTGCGAACCAATGACGCAGTATAAAACTGAATGCCTCGCCGTTCCATTATGTAAAAGGCCACGGCCTCAATAAGAGAAAGGGTATTCTGTGATTTTCCAAAACTATGGTGGCTGACTGGAAGCTTGATCAACCCATGGCTTTTCTGACCCAAACAGTCTGGGGATTGCACCACCCCTTGAGGCCCTCCAAACCAGATTCGACGCCAATGCCGCTTTCCTTGTGACCTCCGAACGAGGCTTGTGGGCCGACCTCGAAATGGGTGTTAACCCAGACAGTTCCAGCCTCCAGGCGCCGCGTCAGACGTTCGGCTCTCTCTATGTCCTTGCTCCAGACAGAGCCACCTAACCCCATCAAGGATGCATTGGCACGACGCAGGACATCCTCTTCATCGGACCACTTCAGGAGCGGCACGATGGGTCCAAACTGCTCCTCAGCAACGATACGCGAGTTCTCTGGGGGATTGTCGATCACAGTGGTGGGTAAATAGAAGCCGCTCCCCTTCTTGGACTCCGCAGGCTCGCCGCCGAGGGCGACCTTCCATCCTTCCTTGGAGATGTTGCTGTACAGGTCCAGCAACTTCGCATATTGCATGCTGTTCTGGCTCGAACCGAGGTAGGCCTCAGGATCTGAGGGGCTGCCTGTCTTCAAGGTCTTGACGAAGTCCACAAAGGCAGCGAGAAAAGCATCGTAGATGTCCTCGTGCACGTATACGCGCTTGATGCAGAGACAGACCTGACCAGTGTTCATGAGAGCTACAGCCGCAATCTGTTCAGGCGCCCCGAATCAGCACAAGTAATGGGGAGGCAACAAAATTCCAGAAATGCTCACTTACCTTGGGCACGACCGCTGCTATGTCGACGTCGGGACATACGATAGCGGCATCATTACCTCCCAACTCGAGGCTCACGCGCTTTAGGGTGGGAGCACAGGCCGCCGCGACCTTTTTGCCGGTGGCCACAGATCCTGTGAAGCTGATCTTCGCCACTCCCGGGTGCGCTGTGAACATTGGTCCCAGGTCCTCCTCGCCGCTGAGGACCTGAAAGACACCCTTGGGGAAGATCTTGGCGCCGATCTCCCCCAGCTTGAGCGCAGTGTATGGGCTGTAGGGCGAGGGCTTCCAAATGAAGGTGTTCCCGACCAACAGCGCGGCGACAAGCTTGACAACTCCCAGGAGCATTGGGAAATTCCATGGGACTATGCCGACTCCAACGCCGAGAGGGACATGGCGTATTGCAATGCTCACCTTCACGTTCCAACGCAGTGATCAGTCAGCCAAGAATTTGAGACGAAGTGTGCACTTTCAACATGATGACAGCAGATGATATGGATAATGTCTCGGGAGAACACACCTCATCCGTTTCTTCAATCGTCTTCTCTGTCAGGCGGTGCTTGTTAATCGTCTCGCGGATCTGGTGGCCGACGAAAGCCAGCTCCATGCCGGCCGCCTGTGGTGGTTTGCCGGTTTCATTTCCTAGTAGGGGAGCAAAGCCCTGCAGGTTTGCCTCAATTGCGTCCGCAAACGTGGCAAGGTACGCCGCTCGGTCATCCTGAGAGAGGGCGCTCCACGATGGGAAGGCCGCTTGTGCCGCCGCCACGGCACGGTCAACGTCTTCCTGGGTAGAGACTGGCACCTCGGCCAGCTGCTCCTCGTTGCTGGGGTTAACCGCGCGACGAGTCTTCTTTGTTGCGCTGAGCTCATTGTCTATGATATTGAAAAATGTCTTGGGGGGAGAGTCAGAACGAAGGGCAGCGAGCTTGACATGTGGATATACCTAGGTATCTAACGTACCACGAAATCGTTCAGTTTGTAATCTGTTTCTTGCGCCATCTTGAGAAGTTCTCAGCCAAGGACAACGGTTTATAAAGGTCAGGTCCAGGTGGTAACTTTTTCGACTCAAATGAAAGGGGAAAAGCTGAAGGACGGAAGGACGGCGATTTATACTACTGTGGGTGAGCATTAACGAACGACTACAACCACAGGTCAACATACCCCGCTACTGACCCCCGAAACAACATGCATAAAATACTGGGTCTCTGCGACACACCAGCACAGGCGAGGCAGGTGAGGATACCCGGCTGTCTAACAGGGGGCAAATGGGCCCCATACTTGGTAAAGTACATAGTACTAGTCTCAAAATTGGGCAAGTGTAACTCGGGGAACCGCAGCGTATAGCACGACGTGGTCGAGGTTGTAGATAGGTGTAGATGGGCCCACTTTCCGAGACCAAGCCGGAAAGCCCTCGTTCTGAGGACGGTCGGCCGCATTCCGGAGCAACACAAGGGGCAAGAGATGCTTCTGATTGGCTTAGGGTGAACCACATTTCCATTGCAAGGCCCCAAGTCCCTGGCGCTTGGTATTAACCTGTAGGTGTGGGCTCACGTCTGGACCAACTTGATGAGACCGTAGGGAAAGGGCTGGCCGGAGTAAAAGTGAGTGTCCCATCACATGTTACATCTAGGCAGTTCTGCCATCTGCATTTTGGCCATGTTGAACAAAGTATTCACTGGGGTCGCAGTAGCTCGAGGATATGAAGATTGCTTTGCGGGCTTCTTTGTACCTAGGTAGTCTACCCCTCGGGTGCTTCTTCGAGGAGCATCCGAGTCTGTGTCTGAGCACTGAGAAGAAGTCACAACGAAGTCTACCCTCATGCCTCGGCCAATAACTGGCTAGCTATCCCGCCTTGATCGACTCTCCGCAGTGCATGCCTTGTTCGCTGATAAATGCTACTGAGACCCCCGAGAGAGTTATGCATGGGATTGTGCCCAATCTGGCAAATGGTTGAAATTTGGTTCATCCGTTCACAGTAATAAATAACGGCTGGACTAAAGGAACCACTTGACTTGAAGATGACTGCCCCTTCTAGTCTGCCGGATATGGATTTGCTTCTGAGGAATTGGGCGGCTCGGAAAAGAACAGGCTTTATCACTGCCTCTCGACGAATCGCTTTGGAAATAAAGTTATGGCCTTTCGGCAGGCTTCGTCCCGGTATTAAGGCTGAAACCCAACGTGGGCCACCAATACTCATCCTTTGGTTGGATTACTCTTGCATATCATTCCTCAAGTAACCTCCGTCCATGCCTCTAGCTTTGAACGTGAACGGGGCACTAGCCGAGCTTCTCAAAGCTGTCCGGGCCGTCAGGTCGCCGGGCACCTGCAGTACTAGAGAGGCTGGTAAAGCAGGACAACCGCTTCACGCACCTGCAAGGGTTCGGTAGATCGGCATGTTTAGAAAGGCTCGATGAATTCTTTGATGTCTACACCACTAGTCGGGTTCCACCAACATGCCTTTCAGTCTAACCAAAGCCGACCTTTCCTCCTGCATAATTAAATGCCCCGTTTCCAATGCTGCCGGGTTTCAATTGCTCTGAACAAGCTCTTTTCCTCCGCTCCGCTTCTTGTTGATCCAGGACGAGAGCTCGTCCGCCATCCTGAAGTCGACCGGGAGCCCCCTCTTCATGGCCACGTTCATCGGCGTCAGCCCGTGGTCATCCTTCGTCTCCGGATCGGCGCCGTAGTGGAGCAGGACCCTGAGGACCTCGACGGAATGGCCCCACTGCACCGCCAGCGACAGCGCCGTCTTACCCAGGTTGTCACGGCGCTCAACATCAACTTGGCCCGTCGCGAGGAGGGTTGACACACACCCCGGGCCATTCTGGACTGCCCACATCAGCGGGGTCCAGTTGTCAACGTCCGGGTCGTCGATCCCAGGGCAGCCGTGCCTCAGGAGGCTCAGCAACGCCTCGTGCCTGCCCGCCTCGCATGCGAAGTGGATGGGATTCTTCCTGTCGTCGGAGAGAACCGCTCCTTTGGCGATCTTCGGATGCTGCAGCAGCGCGTCAACCGAGGCGGCTTTGCCCCTGAGAGCTGCCCGCATCAGTGGTGACCGCCCCTCCTTGTCTGTCAGGTTCACATCGACACCGAAGGTGTCGAGGAGCTGCTTGAGGGAGGAAGTCGTCCCGGTCTCGGCGGAGCGACAGAGCGCAGTGCGCCCGGCGTTGTCTTGGTGGTTGACATTGACGCCGGGGAGGGCGGTGAGGATCTTGATGATGGCCACACTCTCGACGCCGACCGCATAGAAGAGCGCCGTCATGCCTCTCCAATCTGTCTCGTCCGGCTTGCAGTCCTCGCGTTGCACCAAGGCCGCGCAGATCTCGTCGTGGCCGCTGAGGGCGGCTAACATGAGCGCCGTGCACAGTCTGTTGCTCTGCGCGTTGACATCGGTTCGCCGGTCTACGAGCAAGGCCTGGACACAGCCAAGGTGCCCGCCATTTGCCGCTGCGATCAGGGCAGTATGGCCATCGGGGAGGTGGTGTTGGTTGGGATCGGCGTTGTTCTCGAGCAGTAGCCTAGCTATGTCCTCGTGGCCTCCGCGAGATGCCCAGTGGAGTGCCTCATCTTTCGTCTGCTGAGTGACTATTTGACTTCCGGCTAGTATGCCAGCGAGGGTCACCTTCAAACCAAAATACGCCGATAGGGTGGCAGGTTCTGAGGAACTGGGAAACGGTTCCGCCTCGGCTTCTTTCTCGGCTCGGACGAAAGACACCCAGTCGGTGCATCCGCTGGAAGTGACGTCTAAAAGGACCTTTGCCTGCTCTGTGAGATCTTCGGGGGCGTCTCTCTCACAGGCGGCGAAGTGGTTGACCCAATGGGAGGCGGCGTATTCGTAGAAGTGCAGGTGAGAGACCTGCGCTCGGATTTCTGTCCTTTTCTGGGCTTCCGGCTCTGCAAACAGTGCACCAAATCCAAGACCGTCCCATGTTTGGTCATCCTCCGCAACAGTTACTGCGGCTGTGTGTACTGTGTCAGCATCATCGTAGGAAGCACTGTCCTCCAAATCGTCCAAGAGGAGATATTTGATGCATCTCCCCACAAGCTGTCGATTCAGCTCGCGTCTACGCTGTTCCTTCTCCTCATCTGTGACTCTATAGCCCTTCTTTTTAGACGCCACATTATCCCAATCCGACGGCCTGACCGCGAGAAGAAGTTCGAGCAGTGACTGGTGCACCAGACGCACCCGCACACCCTTTCCGTGCTTTGACTCCCCCGACGTCGCCACAAACGGACGGATGAGGCCCAAGAAGTCAATCTCGTCCGCCACCTCGTTGAGGCGGGCTAGGCTTGCAGCACACCCGGGGTCGTCTATGTGCGCTGCCCTCGCGAGCTCATCCACGGTCATGGGCCTGCGGGCAACGGCGAGGGTCTCCAAGGCACGCTCCAGGACCTCCCGATCGTCACAGGTGGCCGCCTCGGCGTCTCTAAACAGGCTCTCGTACATGTCGACGAGCTTAGGGTCCGTTTCGAGGAACTCCAGGCACTTTTCGATGCGAACCTGCCTTTTCGCGCCGGCCAGTGAGGACATCACCATCTGGAGCCAGATAGCGGAGCCCCCGGCACGTCTGGCCAACTGCTCAATGGCCCTGTCCCGCACCTTCTTGTCTTTGATCTGTCGCAAGGGCTTGGCTCCCAGGTGCTTAGCCAGGATCAAGTCGCGCTCCTCAGTGGGCTTCATGTCGATATGGAAGATGGGAATTTGAGGGACTGGTTCAGCCGTGGAGTCCTCTGAGTTATCCTGAGGGCTAATCAGCGTCTGAATAATGTCGTCCTTTTGTCGTGAAGACACGAATATCTTGACCAGGGCACCCTTTCTGATGAGGTCTCTCAACAAAATGAGGAGGTCGCTCCTGGCATCTTCCTCGCACTCGTCAAGCCCATCGAGGATTATGAATACCTGCTCTCTGGAGTTCTGCAGCGAGCTACAGAGAAATTCCGCAAGCGCAGCTGATTTGTTAGACGGCTTGTCAAGCGTAGTAGCATGTCGTTCCTCCGACCATTCCTTGAAGTCCTGCTTTAGCTCCGCCTTAGCCTGTAGCAGCTGATAAGTCAAGCTGCAGAGGATGTACCGAAGTTCGTCGTCTTCCTGCTGCGTGCAGTGATAGGCCAGGACGGGCGCTCTTGCCTGCTCGCGCAGATACTTCGCGACGAAGGCCGCCGTGACTGACTTGCCGCAGCCTACGACTCCAAACATGGTCAAGACGCCGTGCGGCCCGTAAGCCCAGTCTGCGAAACCGTCTTCGGAAATGATCCAGCGGCAAGCCTCATCCGATACGTCGTCTTCGTCGAAGTTGTGGCTGCCAATATGGTGTTGTTTGTACAGGTTATCATCAACTAAAATGAACATTATAAGGATGCGACAACGGTGAAATGGGGGATTCTGTGTCTGCTGAGGATCACTGTGGGACAGTCACGGGTAGTTTACGCACCGAAGGTCTCAGTTTGTTGGTCCAATATCTTCTTGACCGTCACAAGTGTCTCAACCTCCATCATCTTGGACAATTTATCAGTGTGACCGTTAAAATCGGTAACAATTCCAGGGATCTCGGAGTGAAAAGCCTCTAGAATTCGAGTCATGCGGCTTTCTTCTTGGAGAAAGGCCATGACCTTGCTGTAGAATGACAGTAGAGTCAAGTAACATGCAACCAAGATCTTGACCACGATTAGTACAAGCCTCGTGCTATGTAAGCCAGAGCGAGCCTCAAAATGACTTACATTGTGGATCTCAAAAGAGGCACTGTTGGCCCAGAGGATCGTATTGCACCGATCAAGCACCGGTATGTGGCTCAGAAATTCTCGAATATGGACAGTCAAGTTATCATAGGCGCCGCATATGCCAATGAAGAGCTATGTCAATCGTGCATGTTTAGCAAAACCGGACTTATTTCGAAATTGTGGTGACAATGGCAGTGCCTTACCGCAACAATCCCTTTGATCAGGCCCAATGCAGCACCCAAGCCTGGAACTGGGACCCAAGCCGTCATAAGGTCAATATAACCACAGATGCTGCTCACATACTGTAGGCCGGCTGCCATTTTGCCCCTCTTGAGCCATGAGCTTGACTGGTGCTGCTGATCAGTGTCGTCCAGCCTGTGGAACATAGTCTTGATCGAGTCCTCGTTAGACAAATTGGCCCTTTCGCCCTCGTTTAGCCGGGACCAAGCCTCATCATACGCAGTCCCCGAGACCTTGATGTCCGGGGAGTGGCTCAAGGTGAGGTTATCCGGTTTGCCACCCGGCGCATGGATTCCGTCTTGGCTGTCAGGAGGCACAGTCTCGACCTCTTTGTGGTCGCCGACAGGCAAAGGTTCCTGAGGATATGTGGTCTCGACCTGCCATTTGTCCTGATGGAGCTGGGCATGGTGCGCTGTCTGATTGGTATGGTTATCAACCTGGGTGTGCGCTTGAGGCTTTGGAGACTGTGAGCGAGACGAGGAATGAAATATTCGTGAGAAGAATCGATGTACACGCGACGTCTAGTGGATCGCCATATATTAGTAAGACGCTGAATCTCCCTGCGTGTCCAGATAATCACCTTATGATCCCCCATATTGTACTGCTTCGAAGGAACCAATGGCAGCCTCCAGTGCGTGTTGACCCAAAAGTAGGTAGATATGTCTCAAAGAATATTCATGCAAGATAGGGCCCGAAACACGAGGGATATGAGCGGAGAGCCAATGTTTTGAGGTGAATGGATGAAGAGTGCATCACCTGGAGGGACGAAGGAATCATTGCATGCTATTCATAGTCGCCATGAGCGCATCTGGTCGCATATGTGGGGCGCCACCCTAGGCGCTTCCCAAACAATACCCTTGCACATGCATGCTGCCTGACAGGCAGGAGGCACAGCGTAGCATTTAAGCGACTCGCATGAAAGCGACTTGATGGCACGAAAACCTAGAAAGCGTAAGTTACTGACTTACCGCACTGCACGCCAGGCTGGTGTATTCAATGGTTTGGCGGACAACACCCCGGCAGTAGATGAAATTGTCTCTGTCGTAACATTAATGTAATGTGTCTCTTCTTTCTTGGCCCCTTTGCCTTATGCCTCCGAGTTTTCATTACCAGTCAAGAATGCAAATATCGTGTGAACAGAAGGCTCTGGGAATACAGTGGACCGTTACATGGCTGATGGGGCAGGAGATGGCCACAAGTATCAGCCGGTGGCTCGCTTCCAGCTAACTAGAGGCAATTTCGCAGGTGCAAAACATCTATCTTTTCGGCTGAGCCGAGCCTGGCAAGATTATCAAGCATGCCACTTTGACGCTGAGTGCTCAGCTCTCAATGTGCGATTGGGCTAGCAAAGTAGAAGGATTCTAGACCAGGTGCTCACAAACGCATCCACCTGTAGACATTGATTGCATAATATTTTCGGATCCTGCTAGATAACCCAGTGGTATCTCGTCACACCTCAGACTCTGCCTCCATTCAGAACATGGCCGGCTAAATGAAACTCCACGTTGCTTTGTGCCTTCCAAGTCACTCGCTACCTCAATGACATCACGAAGTTCCATCATAAAAACCTTAATGGTTAGGCGAGACCTTCAGACAATCTTTTCAAGCATCTTTGCATGAGATACTTAAAAAACAATAATATAGAATTTTTTAATTAATTATTTAATAATATATTTAAAATACTTTTTAATACTTTTTTAAATTTTAAATAAACTTTATAAATTATTTGTATTTTATATTTTAATTTATAATTATTAAATTTAGTATTTATTATTAACTTAGTTATTATTAATATTAATTTTAATTTGCTTTTTATAAAATAAATAAACTATATTCTTTTTTTAAAACATTGGTTTTCTAAATCTGTTTAAATTTATTTGTTTTATTATTTATTTTATATAAATTATAAGTTTATATAAAGTTAATTTTAAATTCTCTTAACTTTCTTTATATGATTTATAATTTAAAGTATTTTTACTTTTTTAATAAAATATTTATAAATTTTTAAATTAAATTTACAATTAATTTTAAAAAATAATATTTTAATTGTATATATTTATAATATTAAATATAAATTATGTTAATAATAATGGCTATATTGAATTACTTTGTTAATAATTAATATAATAGTATAAATATTATTTAAAGATTTATTTATAAATATATTATTATTAACAATTTATATTTAGCTTTTAATTATTTTATTTAAAAAATGAAAAGTTTAATATAAATAGTTTATTTTAATTTAATATTACTTAAGTTTTTAATATATAGCTTAAATGCTTTAATATTTATATATTAATATTTTATAAACTTTTAAAATAACTGTTTTGTAAAAAAGTAAAAATAAATAGTGTTTTTTTTATAATATTAAGTTTTTTTAATATTTTATAAATATAGTTTTTTAAGTTTGAAAATATTTTTATAATATCTTTTAATTTTTTTTATAAAGTCCTTGTAAAATAATATTTTATATAGTATTATAAGCTGTTTTTTGCTTATTTTTAAATATAATTAAACTATTTATTAAATATATCTATTTTTTTATTTTGAATCTTTTTTAACAAATAATATTAATATTCAATTAAAAATTATTGTATTTATTAAATTTATTAAAGTTTTATAAAAAAAAAAGCAATTAAATAAAAATATTTTTGCTCATTTTTTTAGCTTATTCAGTTTTAATAATAAAATTTAAAAAGTTTATTTTAATTTTGAATTCTTTATTTAAGTTTGCTTTTATAAATACTATTTCAAAGTAATTAAAGCTTTAGTGTTATTAAATGCTTTTTATTTGTTTTTTTTATTTAAATAATTTGTTTTTTATAGAATTTATAAAAAGCTTTAAAAATCGTTTTTAGTTTTTAATAGATTATTAAAGAAAATCTTTATATATTTTTAATATTAATTAAAATAAATTAATCTTTGATTATAATAATTCTAAAATTTTATATTTAAATTTCTTTAATTAAATACTATATTTAAAATAATTAACTTTTTATATAATAAAATAATAATGTTTTAGTTTTATAAATAAATTGCTTTTTAAAAGTTTTTAAAAAAGCTTTTTAATATATCTTTTATAAACCTTAAAGCTTTTAAAAAATATAACAATATTATTAAAATAAGCGATAATAAAGTAATTAAAGTATTATTTAAAGATTAAGTTAATTATTTTTTAAAATAATATTAAAATATTAGTAAGCTTAAATAATATAATTA
>LJJS01001185.1:2816-38931 GCA_001447215.1 Diaporthe aspalathi
CTTAAATACCCTTTAATATATAATAAACTGTTAAGCAATTAACTTATATCAAAAACAAAGTCTTTGCCTATTAAAGTAACTCTTTTATATTAATTATAGAAGCTGGTAATTAAATAGTAAAGGGTATATAAGTAATAGCAAATATGCTTATTCTTTTAAAGAATTAGGTCTGTTTTTTTAAAAAAGCTAATATAGCACTTGCTAAACGCCGGACGGCTAAAAGGACCCGAATATAGCTTAAAGAGGCACTTAGTATTAAGAAATCCTAAGCAATAATTAATAAAAAAGAAAAGAGGAAGTAGCTAGCTGCTAAAATAGCCGGTGGTGTTAAGGAGGAGGTCTGTAGCGGACCAAGCAAACGATATTATAGGAACTGCAGTAAAACTGGGCATAATATAAAAATGTGTAATAAAGAGAAAAAAGGGTCTAATTAATCAAATTCTAACTGTATTATAGCAAATTTAATATAATTAGTATTAATTAGTGTTAATATATATATATTAATAATTTATAACAGATTGTAATTTTAAAGGTAAAGTTGGCATTAATTCGTATAAAGTATATATTTTTTATTAAAATTTAGCTCATTTAAACTAGTATTGCAGCTGCGCTAACTATTTTAAATTGATAAAATCAATTCAAAATAAGCAATTTAAAGCAGCTGGCACTAATTAGTGCTAATTTCTATTAATTATTTGGCCTTAGAGGGGTGCTAGGGTTGGCAAAAGTTGGCAAATTAGCTGAAAAGTGGCCACTTACTAATACTAGTCACTGGTAAACCACATTAAACCAGAAAAGAATTAAGGGACTAATTTTTAAAAAGGGAGATAAAACTTACCTTTTTCGCTAAAATATTAAAACTAAGCGACCTAATAACAAGCTTAATTATAAAAAAATCAGCTTTTTTAAAAGTTTATAAAAATAATTAAATACTAACTACAAACTTTTAATATTTAAAAAATAAAATAATATAATAATTTTTATATTTTTTTTAAAACTAGTATTAAAAAATACAAAACTTAAAATATAAATTAAAACTATTAATAATGTAATGAGTAAGGGGTTCCGAGTCCTTTAATCCGAGAGATTAAAGGGTTTATGTTTGGAATATATAATGTATATAATAGTTGAGCAATATTTATAGGTTAATAATAATCACTAGCTATAAGGCTATCCAGTTGTAAGGCTAAATACTTAGATTAATAACTAAAGAGTCTGTTTTATAAAAGCTATCTACTGTAGTAATAACTATGTCTGTATATATATTCCGACTTTTCAGTGGCTTGTTGGCTTGTAAGGCAAGCTATTAAGCCGTGGCAGAGGCTTGACGCTTTATCCTTTAAGTTGACTTGCATAGCTTGCAAGCGAGCGTTGCAAGCTATACCCTAACCCT
Source organism: Diaporthe aspalathi (assembly GCA_001447215.1). Classification (NCBI taxonomy): domain Eukaryota; kingdom Fungi; phylum Ascomycota; class Sordariomycetes; order Diaporthales; family Diaporthaceae; genus Diaporthe; species Diaporthe aspalathi. The sequence goes on from LJJS01001185.1 coordinate 4,210, forward strand.
GGTCTTAGCATATATTGCTGACTCCGCTATCAAGGCCCTGCGGGGTTGCGTTGTGTCACCTGTTTTGCTGTCCAGGGCAACCAAAACGGGTCCCTGAGGTGCCATCGTTCTTGGTTTATAACAAATAAGTATAACAAGAAATATAAAGCAGAAAGTATTATAAATTTAAAATAGTATTAAGGGACGATAAAGTACCTTATTAAATAAAAAGGCTACAACTTAAGTAAGAATATATAGGAACTAGCAAAAAACCTAATATACTGTAAATAACTTTAAAGGATTTTAAGGCCCAAAACTTAGCCCCAGCTGAAATAATTAACAGATTTAAAGCCAGTTAACTGGTTAAAAGGTCTACTAAGCAAATATTTAACCAGTTAAAAACTTAACTAATTAAAAATACACGCAAATAAAGATTAACTAGTTAAACGCCCTACTAGTTAACTTATTTTACTAATTAAAACTTATATAAAAAGTTAACTAGGCAATTATTTAACTAGGTAACTATTTAACCAGGCAATTATTTAATCATTTAACTTATTTATCAGTTAATTACTTAATTAATTAAAATAAAGTCCTATTAATTAAAACTAAATTTATAAAAAGCAGTAAAAACTATTATTTATTTTAATTATAATAAAATTATTAAAAATTAAAATTAAATTTTAAATTTAAATTATTAAATATTTAATTATTAAATTATAACACTTTTATAAGCTAAAGTAAATAACAGTTATAAAAATATAAAAAAAGAACTTTTATATATTAAACTTAAGCCCTAAATAAGCCTCTTATAGGTATATTTCCTTTATTATCAACTTTCAGGAACTTTTCCTATTTAGCGTTTGTTTCTACTATGGAACTTTAATTAAAAACTCTTATTTTACCCTTCAAATACAGCTATGCCTCTTACACTACTATTTTATGAGCTTTTTTTGTAAAACTGCAATGCGCGACCTTAGCAGATTGTTCGGCAATCTGTACATACTCAGCTTTAGCTTTCTCCTTTTTTATATAGTTCAACCTTTTTACGTTGTTAATACCGTAATATATAGCGTGCATTATTTTGTTATACTATATCCTTTTTGCTTATATAATTAAAAAACCTTTTTAACAGCTAGCAGCTTGTTTTTCAACTTTTGGTATTGCTTTGCGATATTATAAAGTTCGGCAGGACCTATACTTTGTATATTACAGCGGGAGCAATTTAGATAAACACATTTGGCATAATAACTAGAATCTTATAGTAAGACCTAGGAGAAAGTAATATTATAACCTTTATAAAAGAAATAAAAAAGTATAAAAACAGTGTTTTAAGAAATAGCTAACAAAAGGAGATTTTGGTTTACGGTTTTTTTAGGCTTAAAACCTTACAATTTAGTAACTTTAAATAATATAATAAATTAAAAAGATATAAATTAAAATATAACAAACAGAAATAACTTATAAAATATTTTTAAAGATAAAAAAGTAAAGAGGGAAATAGTATTATAAGCTAATATAATGGCACTTTAGGACCCTATTTTGATAACCTTAATAAGCAGAATTAAATGCTATAAAGCAACTTAGCAGGCACTTAATAACAAAGTCTGCACTTTACGCTAAAAGATAAAGTAAGGGTTTAAGATCTGCTTAGCCAAAATAAATATATTAAATATAAATTATTTAATATATTCTATTTTTAATATAAATATATTAGATTAAAGTTATTTAATGTAGCTATTAAAAAGGTGGAATATATAAGGATACAATTATTATTATAGTAGACAGCTTTTATAAAATAGATTTTTTAATTGTTAATTTAAGTATTCAGTTTTATAACTAAATAGCTTTACAGCTTTTAATTATACCCTTTTTGGAATAATGTTTTTGTATACTGAAATCAGTTAAGTATTGCCTTTACGCCGCTTTGTTAATATAAACCCTACCGGCTACTTACTGAACCCTATAAAGGTTTAGTGTGATTATTACATAAGGCTACTTTTTTTTTAAAGTAATAATATATTTTATATTATAATAGTATAAAAGTTAATAATATTTTTATTTTTTTTATTTAACTATTTTAAAAAAAACTTATTATATTTATATATTTTAGATTTATAAACGTTTTTTAAACTATGAATTAAATATATATTATATTTTAATATTTTAATAGTAAAAAGTTTATAATAACTTTTTATATTATATTTTTAATATTTTAATATTTAAAATATAAAAGATAATTTTTATAAGGTTTTTAATATAGCTATAAAACCTTTTAATATAAAACATATAAAGTAATTAAATATATATAATAAAAGTTACGCTTTATTAAAATAAATAAAATAATTTATAATATTAATTTTTATAAAAGGTTTAAAATTAATATTTTAAAAGCTATTTTTATTAAATAATATTCTTTTTAATATTTATATAAATTAAATTGACTATATAAAGATTTAAAAATAAATTTTTATTATTTAAATTGTTCTTTTATATAATATACTTTAGTTATTAATAGCTTAAATATTAAAAATATTAATAAATTACTTTTATTTAAATAATATTAGTTTTTAAGAAAGATACTATTATTATTATATATAATTTTAAAATTTAATTAATTTTGCTATATATTTAAGGAATTTGCTTTTAATTTAGTTATTTTTATAAAAATTAAATGTTAATTAAATAAAAAAATGCAAACTAATTAAAATATAATTATTATATATTTTCTTTCCTTTATTATATAAAAAGAATATATGCTTTATAAAAAGTTTAATTATAAATATATTAAATATAATTATTTATATTTAATTAATTTGTTCTTTTATTTTTTTTAAAAAATTGTATTTAATATTTAAAAATGTTCTAAAGCTTTTTATTATCATTAGCTTATTTTATAATATAAAGTTTCAAAGTTTTTTGAAAAATCCGGATATTTTTCTTTTTTTACTTTTCAGTATTATTTAAAAAAGCTAAAAAGTAATTAAACTTTATTCTCTAAGTTTACACCTTTTAAATTAATAACCTTTTTTTATATTAAAATTATAATTATTATCTTTAATTAATATTAAAGTTACTTTTAATTTATAAATATTAATTTGAAACTTATATATATTAGATATTAGTTTTAACTACGTATATTAAGCTTATTATTAATTTATTTATTGAATTTCAATAAATATTTTATATAGTTAAGATTTCATTTATTTTTTGGTTTAAATATATAATTATAAGCTTGGCGAACTTAAATCTAATTTATAATTAAATATTTTTATCATTTAAAAAAAGATTTTATAGTTGTTTACTAATAAAATAAGGAGAGAAAAGTGAGGCTTTTTTTATTTGTAAGCTTGAAAATTGCCTGTGTAGAGGGGGCGAAAAGCCCTAGAAGGGCCTTTTAATAAGAGGGGGATAATTGCTTTTAAAAAGCTAGCTGCTTAAATTTAGTATGAAAAAAGGTTGATTTTTTAAAATAAATAGGGAGGGAAAGGCTATTTAAATAGTTTTATAGTTTAATAGTGCGTATTGTAATACTGAAAATAAAGTTTTTATAGCCGCTTTAAAATATTAAAAGCTTTAAAAAAAGCAAAAAGTTGTTATTAATTTAAATTAAGCGTTTATAAATATTATAGTAATTGGGAAAAAAAAAGTAGCAATGGAACTAATTAAGGCGAAGCCCTTAAAAACACTTAACGAGAGTAGGGCTGATAATAATAATAATGTAAAAAAGCTTAAGTTTATTTTAGTTTATAGGTTAAAGAATGAGAAATTGTAGTTTAATTATAAATAGCTTTATTAGTTCTTAAAAAATTAATTGTTAAAGTTAAGAGTGCCTTTGATAAAGGTCTGAATTGAGCGTATGTGTAAGGGGGGTGGTGCATAAGTGGGTAAGGGGACTTATGTTGACTTGGCGATTGCGGTCCAGAGGCATGCCATATATACATGAAATGCTTAGGACACACATAGGAAGCAGAGAGATAAACAGGAATGAATATCTCCTACGGGGAAAACGACCTGCAGCTCAGGACAGCAGGTGTTCTAATGAGGCCATACTGACGGCAAGAGCCCTCAGACGTTTTACATACCTTGGTAGCGGAGGGCCGAGCAGAACAATCAGCTGGGAGAACAAGACTGGATATAGATTAAGTTCCAAAAGGAGAGAGAGACTAATGATCGAACTTGTTTCCCATGCAGGGATTGGCCTCAATGAAAGAGGTGTAGTGCCAAGTGACTTGTGCTGCGTGCGGCTAGGGTTTCTACGCTCGAATGTCTTTCTGGTCTGCGGAATCCCGGAGCAAGAAATATACTATTGATACCGTACATTGAGATTCCGCCCTACAAAGTCAATGCGAGCGAGTCTATATATATAGTCTAGTGTGGGTGCTCCGAATCCCACTTGCTCTCCACCTTTAGGCCGACCTTAAGTTGGACGACAACAGCCCAGTCTGAGCCATAAACGGATTAGGAGCGAAATAATTTTCAGCTGAGATCTAGCTCTCACGGTCCCGTAATATGTCCCGTTAGCGACCTCCTTCATTCAACCCGGGCTTCAGATTACAACGAATCGGCTCCCGTCAGACCGTGCTCGTTGTGTCCAGGGCAGATTGGAGTCCACTGGGCGTGATTCTGTAACAGATAAACAGTGCTGAACTGCTTGGCAGGATGCATCACAAGCTAAAGCCTTTGGGGGCTATTCAGCAACATATAGAACAGGAATACGTTCACATTTCGCTCTCTGAGATCTTCTGCAATTTCTCTATGTTCTTGTCTGTGTTGAGAGCGTCGGGTAAAGGGAACATCAGGAGGCGTCGAGGAAGAACAGAACAAGGTTGACAGGTGGGTTCTGAGACAGCACTTGAGGGCTGCCGAGCTGTGTCTGAGACAGCCCTAGGGGAAAGCGAGAACATGCTATCGCTGAAGTCAGAGGAAAATAGGCGGCATAAGCATTGCAGCACAGTACTATGTCCTCGAGGAAAGAAAGAATAGGGCTTGCTAACAACTTCAAGAACATACACAGTTGCCACGAAATCGAAGAAGATGAACACAACTTGTTACATAGGCCCATGAACGTGAATAGCAAGAAAGGTGAAAATGACAGCAAGTGACAGTATAGAAAGGGTGAATAGTATGGCCCTCCACACAGGGCGGTGACGCATGCTGGCCAAGATACTCGTGCCTGCGGCCAAGGCGCCAGTCTCGAGACTTCCCAGCTTGCGCTGGAGAGCGACCTGGTATGCCGAGTCCATGTCAACACCAGTAAAGGAGCTACAAGACAACGATACCGGCCCAGACTCGTCGACCTGGCTGTTCGAGGGGCTTGCGTCCTTGTCAATAGCAAAGACCTCGGTCTTCAGGAACATCTCGACGCCATCTTCCCACTTCACCGCATCCGCCCAGAAGTTGATGAGCTTCTTGCACCCTTCGATGGCGTTCCGGGCCCCGATGATGGAGTCGAAGGATCCCAGATCCTTGGGCACGGGCAGCGACGCGCCTTCGAGGCCGTCATAGTGCGAGTGTATATCCTTGTTCTGTCCATCATAGCAGTGGAAGTTAATGACGGCGCCCCAGTCGCCCCACGTGCCGGGCTTGAAGACCATGTAGCCCTTGCTGTCTCGGCCCTGGTAGGAGTCGGGATTCCTGAGCCGGCGCTGGGTGTGTCCGACCGCGTAAGAGTCCGAGATGAGGTGCAGGCAGACGCCAAGGGCCCGCCATTGGATGTTCGTCTGGTAGTAATTGGGCGTACTAGCCAGGATGAGACCGCGCATGGTTTCTTGGTCTGTGGGCTCGGTGTCCGCACTAAACCACTCCCCTAAGGTCTGCTTCAGCTGGTCCGTATCGGACACTCCCTGGTTGCCGCAGGCGAGCTTGTACATGACTTCGATCCACTTGAGTAGCTTCCTCTGAGTCTCTGCTGGCTCTTCGCCGCCGTCGGCGCCCATGGCGTGGAGGAACTGGAGGTCGCCGAAGTGAGAGCGTCGAATCATGCACGAAGGAGGTCCGTATTCGAAATCGTTGTACCAGTCAATGCCGGTACTGAACTTGTGGTTCTTTTGGGTGTAATCATCGAACAGGTAGCATGATGGGTCATCATTCCACACAAGGCCGCGAAAATACTCCCATTGTTTGTCATTGAGGTTGTGATAGGTGGTGCCTTTCGGTAATGACTTCTTGGACTGGATAAAGGCAGCGATGACGATCGTCTCGTGCACGGGTTGCTTGTTGACGAATGGTAGATCACTTTCAAATCCGATATCATACTTGGCCTGGAGGGAGTTCTGCGCCGGATGATATTTGATGTTGGCGATTTTATCACGGGTACCGGTTAGAAGAGGCCGTGGATACCCCATGCTGGTGCCCTTCGGGCCTGTTACTTTGATGTCGACTTGTGCTGCAATATATAAGCATATTACCTACTCATGGAGCATGCACTGGGGTATTATACCATAGAAAGGGTGACCCGTGGTTTTGTATGGCTTCACGTCAAGGTGAATTACGTCGTCATTAGTACTCGTTGCCTTCAGGTAATTCTTGGAGAAAGCCCATTCCGGATCAGCGAACTCCAGTCTAAACGTCTCAGATGAGTCTCCAATCGGAATCTCGTACTCTACCCAGCCATCTGAGCCGCCGATGACTAGTATGCTGAGTCAGCGAATCTATTTTATGAGACTCGCCGTGCAGTGCACTTACACTTGGGGTCCTTGAGTTGTATCTGCGGGGCTGTATGAGCGTCGATTGTGTTCAGTGGCATGCCATCAGGCCACACGCCATATCCGTCGTTGATCCCAAAGTCGCTGAGGAGAAAATCTTCATCTGAAAGATTATTGATGGTAATGTAACAAGAGAAGTCATTGAGGTCTCCTTCGCCGCTAGCAGGTTCGGCATCGTAAGAAGCCATGTTGATTGCAAAGTAGCAGAATGAAAATGAAGGGAAGTGTGTAGCGGTCTGTCTGAGTTGGAAGGGATCCAAAAAAGAAAAGGGTTGGGAGTCTTGAATTCGCAATTATGCCTTTTGTCAGGATGTCATGCTTGAAACCTTGGCCGAGATGTCTTTCGGTCATCTGCAGAACAAATTTTTTTTCTCTTGGAATAACTCGTTGTATCTCTGTCACAATCGTGGGGTATCGCTGACGAATGTTACACCGGACATATTGAACGCCATCGATCAGCTGAAGGCCGAATATGGAGAACACTGCGTCATGTGTGTCTGCGTGAAGTGATTCGAGAGTGATTGCCAGAATGAGCTAGATGGAATTTTACCTGCCTGAGACGCCGGATTGGGAGAGTTCAGGTAAGCCACCGCCCCCATACAGTAATGGGATCACGCACACCTCCACAAGGCAACAAGGCGCTAAAGTCGTGCAACAATCAAGCAGGCTAATGGCGAGGCACATCAGAAAGGAGACATTTGAGATGATCACACCCATCAGTCCACGAAAAGCCTCTGCCGTGTTTGGGTATTCAACTCATCAAAAGCATGTGCTGTGTCACAACTCACGAAAAGTCTCTACCGTATTCAGGTGTTCAGCTCACGAAAACCATCTGCTGTCTTACAACCCACGGAAAACCTGTGACGTATCGCTATCAGAGATGGGTCTTCAGCTGTAACCATACCTCACCTACCCTCACTGCCACGTAGACACTCAGGTTAACTGGATGTGCCGCCAGTACAGCTGTGACACACTGGCACAAGTCACCAAATTTGGCGGTGATGGCTTCGATCAAGCACCCTGGCAGGTCGTTATTTTGACTGGACTCTGACATGACGATCCCCTCCGCTGGGCTCGCACTCGAGCCTGACCGACTCAATATAGCGTGAGATCCTGCAAAGGCCCTGTTGGACACTCTACGTGACCCCCCGGGCGCCGCATTGTCACCAAGGAAGGTGTTTGAGACGCGGCGGAGACTGGGTCGAACCCGCGACCGCTGCACTCTAAGAGCCGGCTCACTGTGGGGTTCACCATTGCCTAATCTGTTAGTTCATGTGATAGTACAGCTGTACCGGCGGCATTCTGACAGGTATCGAGACCTGTGCGTCGGCATATTCCTTGACGGATTTCAGGCTTATTTGCATGTTTAAGAGCTTAACATTCTTCAAGCAATAACTAGTTCCACCACCTGGGCAATCTGGAAAAATGGAAAAGAGAAAGCAGCGTTTGCTCCTATTCTGTTACTCAGAATGTCCTGAAATAACCCTTGCAACTTCGTCAGTGTCCATATCACTCATCGATATTGCGCCACACAGCCTAGATTTCGAGCTCTGCTCCCTGCACAACCATCTTGGGCTCTCCATCATCTTCCATCATATCCACTTTAGCAGGCTTTTCCTTGCCAGGATCTCCAACCCTGCCCGGTTCGAACACAATCTGCGGAATATGGATCAGTCACGCGGAGGCAGACCGACGTCAAAGAAAGTCTACTCACGCGAAGAATAGCATTTGTATCGTTGTCCCACTCGACGTAAGAACCCGTGCAATGCGACTCGCTAGCACAGACGCTGGTACCAGGACTCTGGTCATGGAGTGTGATGTCCGAGTTAGCCGGCCCTGTGGTCCACCGGCTGTTGGTCGAGCCTGAGTAGGCGACGCTGGACGTGTATGACAAGCCCCACCAGCTTTCGCGGAAGTAGCATAAGCCGCTGGAGTCGACAGCAACTTTGCCCACGGTTTGGCAGGTCAGCCCCTGATTCGAGATAGTCATGGATGCAGCGGAACCAGTAAGTCGCATGCACTTGTCGCCTGAGCCTCCAGGGTGCCAGTCGACGGTGTAGCTTTTGACGGGCTTGGTGTTATGCCAGACACATCCGTAAACAGTAGCAGCTGTATAGAGATGTCAGTCATCTCAGCAGTTTGAAGAGTTGAAGAGGGCATCCAACTGACCCCCTTTCTCCGCGGCTGTGAAGCCTGCGAGGGCGACAACCGCAATGACACAGCGATCAATTCCAGCGCGCATTGTGCAAAGTGAGCAAGAAGAGAGTTGAGTAAAGGTCACGGAATTCCACAGCGGAAAGGATCTGGGAGATAAAGAGGTCGAAAAAGCCCTTGGTCTAAAGTGGTCGAGCTTGGTTCCCTTAAGTTCTACTTGAAGGGTCACTCATAATACACGGAGTTTCCGACATCAATGAGGGCCTTGACATGGCATGTTAAGGAATACTGGTAGCATGTTGAAATTGACATGGCTTTTTTACTAAGTACATGAGTATTATTACCTATTTGGGTCGTTGAACCCCCACCTCAGGTCGCCATTCGGACATGCCATGTACCCATTATATGCCTGATTATTTCAACAGAGCCTGTCTGGCCAGGCATTACTCCAAGGCCACCTCAGCTATTCTGACTACTTCAGCCGAGTTACTAGTTCTGATTCATTCAGCTGCCCACATCAGCCAGATTAGTAAGGGACTTGGCCCAACCTGGAATAAGATGTTGATCTTTTCAACCGTGAGCCAAAGACAGGCCTCAAATAAGTGACACAACCTGAACTTCAGCCGCTATCAAATATGCATGCGGTTGTCTTGTGACTGCTTTTTTTACCGACGTAGTAGTGCGTAAAGCACCTCGATGGACGTGACCTGGTAGAGATTTCTCGTGGGCCGTGAGACAGCAGAGACCACTGCTTTGCAAAGAGTACTCAAGAGTGGCGTCCTCGCCAGCGCCCGATGATCTCATTGTCCCATCCGAATTCGATCTCCTGCACGTACATGATATTGGATTATATTGAATTCGGCTTTTGATCCGAGCCAGCTGAGTCTTTCCAGCTTGCTTTGATCTCTGATCTTGTCCTCTTCAGTGCCGCGTGGCGTGCCCAGTGTCGAGAGCTGACATGCAGTACCATGCACACGTGAAAATAGCCATGCAACAAGAGAGCCGAACGATCTGCTCCGTGTAAACGAAAAGAGAAATCCCATCCTTGTCCATCACTCCCGCCCAACCACCATCTACGTACCGCGGGGTGACTCCGTGAGACCGGTCACATTCAGGACAGCCACAGGCCTTTCAGATACATCACAAAGTCATCGCGCAGTATATCAAGACAAGGAAACTAGCATGAATACTGACACATTTCAACTGAGCTGCGGCAGAGCCTTTTCATTGGCTGTAGCACAGCAGATGCTCTTCATGGGCTGAGATTCTGCAGATCCTCTCCGTGGGCTGCAACAGCAGAGACTTTTCGCGGGCCTTTCAGCTGTGAAGACTCTCATGATAAAAAAAGGCAACTTGGCTCCAAGTCGACCGTCAGCTCGCCATCAAACTATTGTCTTCAATCTTGTTCCAAAGTTTAACTTTCTGTAACGTCTGATTCCTAGCTGTCCAAGGTCTCATCCATCACTTGCATCACCAAAACGTCATGGATAACGCAGGGCAATACCAGGGCTCACAGGCCTTCAGCCATATTGTGCCTCAGGAAAACGAATCCGTGAATCCTAACACAGGGTCATTGAATTACAAGGCCCAGCTAGTACAGCTTCGTGGCGTCAGGTCCAGCATTGACCTGAGTTTGAATGCAAGTTACAACTTCGGCACATCGGGGACCTTTGGCCTGCCCCCCAACTGGAGTCTCGATCTTCCCTATGTCCTCAATGGCAAGAGTGTTACTGCCAACGGACGTACCTATGCCATCGATTACAAATGGGCAGACGAGACTGGCTATGCCTCTGGCCTGAAGTACTTGAACAACCATGGCATCAAATTCGAACAGATTGTGCCTCCCCAAGACCTACCGTCGGGACTCCCTGGCCAGTACGGCTATCAGCTCAACCAGGTCGACGGGTCCAAGATATACTTCGATGCAGATGGGAAGCCCTTGCAGCACTCGGACATCTATGGCAACTTCATCTACTACAGTTACCTACAAGGAGCAGATGCTGGCGTTGGTGAACAGATGGTGCTCCTGGACTACGTCCAAGACTCGTGGGGACAGCAGATCAAGTTCGAGTACCAGGATGCTCAAGAGTGGAGAATCACTCTCCCAAACGGAACATACACGACAGTCACCTTCTCAGAAGATGGCATCCTTAGCATCCAGGACCCTGCGAGTCTTACCACGCTCTTCGAGTATGTGTTCTTCGTCGGCAACCCCAACTGGAAGGTCCTATCGACAATCACATACCCAACTGGCCTGTCATCAAGATACGACTGGGGCACGGCTGAATACTTGGCCGCGAACAACTCCCGCCAATACATGCCTAAGGTCAATGACCATTACCAACTTGACTCCAATGACAAGATCTACAGCCACATATCGTACGATCTGGGAGGGTTTAGTGGCGGCAACACCTATACCGGTGCAGCCATTGGGCTGAGAATGGCTGGTGCTACCGACACTCTGATGGATGGAGATGGGAAGGCGTTGTCCTATACGTAAGGTCGAAATGAGTCCCACTGTTGATAACCTTTTGCTAATCCTTATAAGGTACGATGTCACCAAGACAAGCTACCTTGACGAGAAGGACGAAAAGGGGGCTTCCAGGACCACAACGTACTTCAACAACTACCACCTCCCCGTTCGACAGGTCAAGTATAATCTCAACAGCCAAGGAGAGTTCGTGGAAGCCTACCAGACTACATATCAATATGACATTCCGATCAGCGAGCAAGCGAGAACCACCGCGTACAATTATCCAAAGACTACGGAAGTCTTCAACAACACAAATCCTGGGGGTGAACCAAGCTGGGATGCCCTTACACGCTCTACTGCGGCATACAATGAGTATGGCAACGTGACGGAGACCACCTCGGAGCTGGACGTCTCCGGCAGGGGCTATGTCAAGCAGACGACAACGACGAATCAGTACATCACAACCTCTTGCAACATTCAGCTTGTGGCCACATCTGTGCAAAGAGATGAGATCACACAATCAGAGGACCAGACAGTCAACATACCAACCGACGACGGAAAGGCTGTTGCCTCCACAATGACCTTCTTCCTCGGTGCTGGCCAGCCGCTCAAGCCATGGACCCAGCACTTGTATGAGTATGACACCCAGGGCAGGACCGTCGTTGATACCCTCTCCTGGGCCCCGGACGCGCCAGTGCCTGATGGAAGCATCAGCACAGTGACAAACAGGATCTCGTACTCCTTTGGCAACGGTACACTCACTCAAACATCATACGATGCTGACGGAAATGCCACCGTCATCAAATACGACATGAGCAAGTACGCAGGACCCATGGTCAGCAAGACCTTGCCCTTGGGACAGACTGAAACATTCGAGTACGACGACATCTGCAGGCTGATCAAGCACACTGACGCTCTGGGTCACGTCACCACAAACACTTACACGGTCGGGCCAAACGGTGGCTCGGATAGTGTGAAGTCACCCATGGGCTACGTCAAGCTCAAGAAGTACGACGTGTTGGGCCGTGAATCTGAAGTTCTTGACAACGGGGATCCGACACAACCCATCTCGTCAGAAGCAAAAAGGCTGTTGAGCCGTCAGACTTACGACTTCCTTTCCCGAGTCACTGAGTTGACAAACAACCTGGGTCTTGTGACATTACACACCTACGACGCCTTGTCCCGTACACTGACGGTGACCGACGCCAGAGACAACGTCCTGAGCTCCGAATATGACGACGTCAACGTCAGAATCACCCAAAGGCTGAATGGCGAGGTTCGCTCGCTTACCCAACTCGATGGACGCTCAGATGAGATCCAAGTCGTCACCTACCCAGACTCCAGTGATCAACTGACGGCATACCTTCTTGTGACCAATACTGCCTATGATGGCAATAAGAGAACAATCAGCACGGCTCTGATTCAGCGGCCCAAGACATCCGGGAATGAAGTCACGCTTGAAAAGACAGACATTGAGTACGGTCCTCAGTCCACCATAAAGTCACGCACCATGACAGGCTCCAACAGCGGGGGTCAAGATTCTGTCAAACGCCAATTCACTTATGATCTCTTTGGCAATACGTATACCTGGCTCAAGGACACGAAGTATGCCGACGGCACGGCATTTCAAGTCAGAGGCCCTGTCAGTCTATATGACCGGAACAATCGAGTTGCCGTGACTCGCAATCAGCTTGGCCAAGAAGAGAGGAACTACTATGACGCCAACGGCTGGCTCAGCAAGACTGTGCGTTTTGACAAGTCAGAGGTGATCACTACCTGCGATGCCGTGGGACAGTTCGTGAAGACGGTGTATCCCACGCATCCCTCCAGCGCTACGGAGCTCACCTATAACTCTGATGGCCGTCTGACTCAGGTCAAGGACGGGGCCGAAGTCATCAAATATGGGACGACCTTGGACGGGACCCTTGCGAAGACTGCGTACCCCGACGGCCTCACCCAGGTCAACACTCTCGACAAGTACAGCCGTCTCGTGAAGCAGACAGACGTCTTCGGCGTTGCTCGAACGACACAATATGGTTCATTTGGAGAGGTTTCCAGCCGATCATGCAAGCATGACACAGTGACCTATCGATATGGCACTGCCAACCACAGCAAGGGGCAATGCATCGGGTTCAGTCTCACCGGTGGACGTCCCTACGATAGCAAGATCACGTATGATGGCTTCAACCGCCTGAGGAAGACAGCTGCTGCGGACTCAAATGGCAGTGCGCTGCTGGACTCCACTTACACCATCGATGGAAAGGGGAGAGTCACGAAAATCGCAACAATGTCGACCACTGCTCCAGAACTAAGCGTCAATCGCGATCTTACCTACGACGGCCTCGGGCAAGTCACCACCGACAACCGCAGCTCGGGAGTCCCAGCCCACACAGCGTATACATACGATGGCAACTCCAACGTACTTTCCACCACAGTCGATGGCCACATGAATAGTATGACGTATAATGCCATCGACCAGCGTACCGATTCTGGGTTCAAGTACGACACGCTAGGGCGCCTGCTCACCGATAACCAGGGCCACCAGTACGAGTTCGACGGCCGCGACCGTCTTGTCTCAGTGCAGACAACGGGCGCAACGTCGGGCTTCGAGTACCGGGCAGATGACTATCTCGCCCGCCGCAAAGGGCCCTCCGACACCGCCGAAATGTACTACAACAGCGGCAAGATCAACTCCATGACCGTCACCAAGGGCGGTGAGCAGGGCAGCGAGACGAGTCTCTTCTCTGGCTCCAAGGCCATCATCGCAAGCTATACGGACGAGAAGACGCCGGACTACTTCTTCGACTCCTTGGGCTCCACTGCGCTGGCCGTAGGCCAGGACCACCATACATCCATCACCTACAACGCCTACGGCACGGCTAAGCCCTCGTCGCCCATCGACACGCCGTCGAGCTTCGAGTTTGGACAGGAGTTCACGGACCAGGCGAGCGGGCTGGTGTATCTGCGCTCCCGCTACTACAGCCCCAAGATGATGGCGTTCATCTCCATGGACCGCAACCACCAGGAGAACCGCTACGCGTACTGCGAGGGCGACCCGATCAACAACTTCGACCCCCTGGGCCAGTCATGGGAGACCATCGCCGGCATCACCGCCATAGCTGTCGGCGCCGTCGTAGGGGCCATCGCCACCGCTGGCGTGTCGCTTGCCGTCGAGGCCAGCCTGGGCGCCGCCGTCGGCCTCTTCGGCCTCAGCGAAGTGGCCGCTGCCACAGCATCGTCCGTCATCGGAGTCACCTCCGCCGCCATAGGGGGGGCGGCGGGCAACGTCGTCGGGGGCGTGGTCACCGCCCAGATTCAGGGCTCGAGCTACACGGGCACGAACGCCCTCGTCGACGCGCTGACCGGCGCGGTTGGCGGCGCGGCGGGCAAGCTGATGGAGCCCACCGCCAAGGCGTGGGCGGCCGGGGCCAGGTACGGCGGGAAGCCGCTGAGCCCGCTGGCGCAGGAGGCCCTGGCCAGCGGCATCACAGGTGCGGTGAACAACGGCGCCCAGGCCATCGTCCGGCCCGTCCTGCTGGGCGAGCCGGTCAACCCGCTGGCGGTCGGCGGGGCCATGCTCAAGGGGTTCGCCGTCGGGGTCGCCTGGACGTACGCCTCGGACAAGGGCAAGGCGCAGTACAGGCAGGCGTCGCCGCGCGTCCGGGCCCGGGCGAGGCAGCTCCTGTCGCGCGTGCGCGGGAGGGCGCAGGCCTACAAGATGAGGCAGATTGATATCTACCATGACAGCGCGGCCGAGCTCGTTGCATTCAGGAGCCTCTCCTCGGGGGCGAGCTCGGCCCTCGAAGGTGATGTCTCTGACCTGGCGAACTCTGCGCTGAGATCCAGGCTGGGGACTTTAAGCGGCGACCATGAGGACTTACCTCCACTAATAACAGAGCTGTGAACATTGTCACTAGGTGTACATGCAGGTCCGCACTCCGTCTCAATACCCTGCGGCTCCTCCGCCCTCCCCAGCCCCTTGTTTGAAGAATGTCAAGCTGATTTGAAAAATGCAGCTGGATTTGACAAATGAGAACATCTCCATGCAAGCAATGTGCGAGAGCTGGCGGAGGGGGAACGTCCGTCCACTTGGCTATCGTCGAAGGGGAAGGTGATAGGCCGCATGGGTGCAACACGTCGTCGAGGAAAAGAGTCTTGTCCACAAGATGAGATCAACGCTATATCTGGCCGGCGTTGCGCTAGAATGTTTTATGTAGTGTAGTGTGTAGGATGGAATGGACAGGCATCAGTCTACTTATCAATTTCTCAATATCTGGTCATAATTGTGATAACGTGCAAAAATAATTAAATTTGTTTTAATAATTAGTTTAACTAATTATATATAAATATACGTAACTTTAAGTAATGTGAAAATATTTTAAAGTAATAAACACAAACTATTTATATTTTTTAATTTTATTTATAAAGCTAAAATAATAATTGTAATTTTAATAAAATAAGAAATAATAACAAATTAAATTCAGTTTATATTGCAATACATTGCTTTAAACAGCAACCACTCGGTCTTCTGCACACCAGTCTTTTAAGTAATAAACATAAGTAAATTAAATATAATAAATAAAAATGCTTTTTTAAAAATTAAAATAAAACTTATATTTAAATTAAATCAAGTTAACTATTATACTACTTAGAAACTTGTGCATTTAAGCCTTTTATAAAAGTCTGGACCCACCTTTTGTATTATATATTTAATATGTAAGCTATATGAGACGACATATGAGCCAGCTTACCCCAGCGGATCATCTCTAGTGGGACTTGGGGGTTCAATTGAGACGAGCTATTCAACCCCAGAGCCTCGTCTTTGTTTATACCAAAGCCCAATTTGTAGGAGCATTTTGTGTGGATATCCCAGATGAATTAGTAAACTTTTTGCCCCAAAAAACTCTTGAAGCGGCTTTGAATCATGACGAAGAACCTGCTGTCCAGTCTTTCTTTTTCTTCATAGTTATTGCCACAAACTCAAGGCACTCTCCCAAACTTAAACCATTCCCCTGCATCCAGTCCCTTTTGGCACGTTCGAGCCACTCTGCCCACTCATCATGATTCTTCCCGTTTGACTTCCTAAGCAGCAGTTCGAACGCCTCAACCATGCCGATGAAGCTGTCCAGTGCCGTCTGGCGTATGGCGGCCTGGGCGCTAGTCAGGGCCCGTTTCTGGCTATCCTCGAGGTCCCATTTTAGTGATGTGAGCGGGACGGCTAGCCTCTTGCTGATCATGCCCTCCAAAGCGTCCGCCCCCTCGACGAGGTGTCCCCCCAGCAGCGATATGAACAAGGCGCAGGGCATCGGCGTCAGCCCCAGCTCATCGAGCGCCGACTTGAGCCAGACATTGTAGTCGACGACGAAGGGGTTCACGGATGGGCCAAGTGAGGCCGTCTTCCCGACCGGGTAGACCTTCAGGTGGGCAAGCTCCTCGTTCTCCTCGTTCTGGGCCAGCCCCTGAGGCCTGAGCGAGCGGATCATGAAGTCATGCTCCCAGACCTCGAGCGTGCCGCCGGGCTTCAGAATCCGCACGCATTCGGTCGTGCCTCGTGGGTATGATGATGCGTTGAATACGATCGCGAGATTTTTTGTCATGATTAGGTCGATGGAGTCATCCTCCACTGGCCAGTCTGGCTCCCGCAGGTCGTACTGGATGTACTCCCAGTCCATGCCCATGCTCTTGTAGGACTCGCCGACCCCGGGGTCGGGCTTGATGTCGATGCCGATAAAGGACACCTGGTGGCCCTTGCTTTGGTAGTATTTGTGGCAGAGCGCACTCCAGAAACCGCTGTCGCAACCGACCTCGAGGACTCGGCGTGGTGGGGTCTTCAGAAGCTCCGGTGACAGCAGGGGTGTTTCGAACACGGCTGATGCGAGGAGGGATAACATGATGTGGCGGTTGGTCTCGGTAAGATCCACGGGCAGAGGATAAATATATGGGCCGTCCATGCCATTGAGATAAGGTCTTCCCTCCCTGATGACCACAAGGCTGCGGTCCTTGTCGCTTTTGTGGTCAGTGGAGGTGGTGAAAGTCTCCGGATTCCTGCCCGAGAGGCTGGAACCCAGCGACAAGGACATTCTGGCTGATGAGGATGACGCCGATGAGGGACAGTGACGAGACATGATTGTCCCGCAGCCTTCTTCGTAGTTGCTTGCGCTGCTCCGAGGCGCTGGAGTCGAATCGAACGAGCCGTGTCGCGTGCATCAGTGCCGACGGGAGCCAGCAGACGCGTGCAGACCCTGGCTGGAAAACGGGTGTTGGTTTCTTGAAAAGGCTTGACAGGTCCTCGAATGGTCACATCGTGGCTGGGCCCCTCCAGGATCTGTTGACGCGGGGCCCGGGCCATGGGGTCTGATCTAGACGATGCCTGCTGGGACTATGGAATTATGGAATTAGCCGGCCACGGCACGTCCTGGTCTACGGGCCAAGCTTGACGCTTGGTCAGGGATGACCTCGAAATAGATCGATGAACAGAGGGTCGAGAGATGGGGAAACCTCCGATAGGGGCGTTTTATCTGGGGAAAAAGGCAAATCCTCCAGCCGCAGCTCCTTGCACAAATGATTTCGCTGCCTGGCCGAGACCCTGATCTGCCACCTTGGCCCGGAAAGCGGATCGACTACAGGTCCACCGGCGCCCGGGTGTACTCCCCGGAAGATTAACAGTGGTGTAGACGGGGCCCTATCCGTAATTGGATCACTAAGACCGCCTCCCAGACAGCTGGGAGCTGAGTGTTACATCCGTCGGGGGTGGGGCGCCTGGCTGGACCCTTGCAGCAACAGCTGCACGTAATGGAAAAGAGTTAGGTACCTACCTAGCGCACGTCCTTACATAGGTTAGGTTCCCAGCATACTTGGCAGTATCTGAAAGTTTCAACGTGGCCTCGTGGAATCATATACCTAGGTAAGGTCTGTGTGTAGGGCTTCGAGAAAGAGCTTAAGCATATGTGAGAAACGCGGATCAACTTCATTTCATAATCATACAGTACTTACTAAGTACTTAGCCTTCTTATTGTTGACAACAACGCGGGGGTCTGTCATTTTCCTTGCCTGTTATTTCGGAGGCAGCTTCACTTCCATTTGGTTAAGATACCTGCGAAAAGCCCGAGCCTTTGTCACCGTGGAAACTTGTGGACAGGAAAACTGACTACTGGTTAGGTTCCACTTCACCCACAAACCGTTAATCTTGTGGTCGGTATCTCGGACAGAGCGTGCGTGACAAATCCGCCGCTCAATGTTGCACCTCGAGAGGCGACTGAGTTGCTTGACTCGCGATGCAATAGCGTCTGCTGGGCACCGCCACAATGAAACGTGATCCCGGCTTACCTTTATTCTAGGAGAGGCGGCAGGTTACAACGGCGAAATATCCCACATTGCCAACTACCTAAGTAGCTCAAGATGGATAGTGACGACAACATTCCCTTTGGGCGGGTGGCAGACGGCTAGCTTGGTAGGGATTGGGGCCCATATGAGAGGCCATGACATGGAAAACTCGGGCAGTTTTGTGCTTTAGTCCAACCGCAAAGGGAAAACGCCGCCGGGATCAATGCGAGCGTTCTTTGCCGAAAGAGTGCCGTTAGTGGGGCATGGTGTTGCCGTTGGGGGCCGACACCTCACTGTGGTCTGGGTCGAGTTCGGGGAAAATGGAATTTGAGTGGGCTTTCGGGTATAGCCGACGAGTCAATAAAGTAGTTGTGGACAGAATTACAAATCATCGTTTCACTATATTACATGAATGTTGAAGTTAAATCTTAGTTTTGGTCCAATTGCTGCTATAGAGTTCCCCGATCCCTATGAGGTCCCTGATGACCAGACGGCTGTCTTCGTCTGTATATAGGTCTCAAATGCCAACCTTCTTGGCCGTATTGATTGTAGTTCGCCTCCAATTTAACGTCCATTCAGACATCAGCCCGGACCAAGCGATGACAAGTGAATGTCTGCGAGTTGGCGGACTCCCGCACTCTCTCTGGTATTGTTTATTAGGCTCAAAAACACTCCTCACTGCATGTAGGTATTGCGCAGACTGCATGTGAGAGAACCTGCCAACAGGTTGGAAGACAACGGAACCTGTTTTGTTTGTGGCAGGAGACGTCTTCTCTTGTGGTAGGTTGACGATTGCTGAGTCTACAGGTCTGTAACTATTTACACAAGTCTGTCATTTTCGGCGGTGACACCGATTCTTTCTCGCCGCCACCGGAATGGGCTCGTGTCCACGTATGATCTTGACGGGTAATCAAAAGCGCTCAAGCCCTCTTAAACAGAGAAATGGAGAATTTATGTTGATCAAAAGGCAAACTTTCGATACCAAGTTTGGTTGAAACAGTATACTTAGATAAATGGTGTAGCTTTGGAAGAGGCAGTGCACACATGCACACGTCCTCGATAGAGCGGAGGTAAAGTGGGTCTATTGCAGGTGTGTTTGTGTAATAGGAAGCAACCTTGCGAACCCAAATCCTTAGAGAACTCTAGTAGATGCCCAGGTGACAGGCCGTGAGCAAACTGGCGTATTGACATGAGGATCGGCTTCAGCTGGCCCGCAGACAGGCCAGTGTGCTTGAAAATAACCATCAGTCGAATTTGTTTTCAAGACTGAAATGCACTGGAATGAACTGATGGAACCTCGTTTAGTCCATGTGTTGTTGTATTTGTAAGATGGATCCATGCCGACGTCACTGGTGATCCGCTGTGAAGTCACTGCTCTCATGCCGGCGGTCCCGAGGCCGTGCAAATGTGCGGATTTGTATTGAATCCGATTAATAGTCGGCAACCATCTGTCCTTACTTTGCACATTTCTCAAGCACAGAAGGAAAGCTAATCATCAAAAATTTCATCCAGCCAACCCGGGTGCATCCCAATTGATCTCACGGCCTCTAGCCTCGCCTGCCGCTGTGACTAACTCAAGCCCCACCGTCCGTGAGATTCCTTGATTCACGTTTTCGGATTACAGGAACTATCTGCAAAACACACCAGCATGTTATCGCAACTTCAGTAACCGCCTCACCTTGTTGGTAGTTATTCGCAGACCACAGCTTTGGAATGGCTCCGTCTAGCAACCCAGATGCCGTGGCCCTGGAGCAGTCGGTCTACCAGGCTGGCCTGCATTCCACCAAGCCACCCTTCACTTTTCAACCGTCGGAATGGGAGGTACAAGCCAAGACCGTCCTCTCTGCAAATTCCTGGGGCTACATCCACGGGAACTGCGGCACAGGCTCCACCTATCGCAAGAACCTCGCAGCATTCGACCGCTGGTCCATCGTGCCCAGGCGCATGACACCCAGCAGAAAGGACCCGGACACCGGCGCCGAGGCCTTCGCCGACACCAGCACAACGGTACTCGGCCAAGAGCTGCCTTTCCCCATCGCTATTGCCCCCATAGGCGTACAGAAGATCTTCCACCGAGAGGGGGAGCTCGCAGCTGCGAGGGCGAGCGATGCTGTGGGGGTACCGTATACGCTCAGCACCGCGTCGAGCACCAGCATCGAGGATGTTGCGCGTGCGATTGCCGATCGGCGTGTCAAAGAAAAGCAGGATCTCAGCAGCAAGGGCCAGGGCCAAAACAAGACGCCACGGTGGTATCAGCTCTATTGGCCGTCACGCGAGCACGATGACATCACCATCTCGCTCCTGGAGCGGGCAAAGAAGGCCGGATACACGGCGCTCTTTGTCACACTGGACACGTATGTGCTCGGTTGGAGGCCGAGCGATATGGACAACGGGTACAATCCATTTATTCATCCTGACCGCATCGGCGTCGAGATCGGCCTGACAGACCCTGTCTTTCCAAAGAGGTTCAGGGAGGAACATGGGTATGACATTGAGGAGGCGCGACGGAATGAGGGCGTGACAACAACGGGTCGGGACCTGGGCCAGGCAGCGCAGGAGTGGGCCAAGATAGTGTTCCCTGGACACTCGCATTCTTGGGAGGACGTCGAGTTCTTAAAGCGGCATTGGGACGGCCTGATTGTTCTCAAGGGCATACAGAGCGTGGCAGATGCTCGGAAGTGTGTTGAGGTCGGCGTCCAGGGCATCGTCGTGAGCAATCATGGCGGGCGACAGCAGGACGGTGGCGTGAGCAGCTTGGGCATGCTGCCGCGTATTGTCGAGGCTGTTGGTGACAAGCTGGATGTTTTCTTCGACAGCGGCGTTCGATGTGGTGCCGATATTATCAAGGCCATTGCGCTCGGGGCGAAGTGTGTGCTCGTCGGAAGGCCGTATGCGTACGGCTTGGCTATCGGGGGCGAGGAGGGGGTGAGACACGTCCTGAGAGCCATGTGTGGTGATCTAATGATGAATCTACACCTGGCAGGCTTGAGAGGGCTGGACGAAGTCAACAAGGACATACTCGTGAGAGAGGACGATGTATTTTGACGGTGCCTGCAAGCAACGATCGAACGTTCTAAGCCCGCTGAAACCACTTTGCTTGCTTCTGCTGCATCCAGGTCAATCAGAAATAGTACTTGCTTTAGGAAAGATGGGGTTGTCTTTCACTGTATCCAAGGTGACATTTGCAACGAGCACAACAGGTGGTCCCCATTTCATACGCAACGTCTACGAAATGACGTTGGCCACAGTGCTGCATTTGATGTTTGAAACGGTCCTTTGCGACTGACTAGCTTTGACTCTAGGATACGGGGCGGTCGATTCTGACCGCGCACGATTCGCCAACTTTCGCCCGGGATATCCCCCTGGCAACGCAGTGCTCACACATCAACGGGGATAAAAGTTATTACAGGTTTCATATGGACCCCATCCGGTCAAGGGATAAAGGTGTAGGGTGTATTGGGTGAACATGATAGAAACATTGTCATCCCATTCTTAGACTCAGGGCAAGGCTGGTAAAAGGCCCGGTCCATTTCTGTCTGGCAAGGATGTAACTAACCCCGTCCAGCCACGACATGACCTTCTTAAAGTGGTGATCCGAAACGGAGGTAAATAATCCGTTACATAACCGAAGAGAAAACACAGACCCCACCACCTTCTAAGGTCATATTGAGCACACCTGTCCCAAGTATTGACCTTCCCCTTTCATCCATGAGGACAGGACGTGTCTCTCATTTTATGGTGAGACAACTCGACCCATTGGTACCGTCAGATGCTGACCAATGAAACAGCGTTTTCGACCCGTAAGTAATCTGGTAAAAAGGGTGAATGCCTCTTGCTAGTAACCCCACCACGATGATCCATGAGCATGGCGGTACCACCTATGCATAATACATCGCTCGCAAAAATATTTGCTACAGACCAATTGTGAGTGATGGAAAGCTCGGCGCGTTTCATTTCCGTAAAGTGCCTCGCAACTGCCGGGTTGGGTCCCAGCAACACGCAACCTGTGCCGAAGATGCATCGGTCATTCAACAGATTAGCATCTTTGTGCCCAACCACCAGCCAGAGAGCATATAGACTTATATGAAGTGTGGAAACTGACAGATTGGATTGAAAGACACTGAAGATAACGGCTTTCGGCAGTCAGTCAATCTCTGGCTTGACTGAACGGCCGACATATAAATGGACCAACATCTCCATGGACCTGGCCCATGGCCATCATCCATCCTGGGGGCATTTCAGTCATATTGCCTATTCTCTGGGGAATCCAGCAATATCTTGGTGATCAACCAAGTACCTTTACCACCGACGAGATGTATTTCAAGGCTCTCGCTGCGGTCCTTTCCATCCCTGGGGTCTTGTCAGCCCCCGCGGTGGAGAACCGCCAATACAGTGCCGCTCTCATGCGATTCGAATGTTCGCAGCTCACCATCGAGCGTCTCGACCCTCTGGTCCAACCTGGTTCTGTGCCTTCTGCCCACGTCCATCAGATCGCCGGAGGCAACTCGTTCAACGCCACTATGACGCCGGGGACTTACGATCCCAGCACCCTCTCAACGTGCACTTCTTGTACCTACGCCGATGACTTCTCCAACTATTGGACCGCGAGTCTCTACTTCCGCGCCCGGAATGGAACGTTCAAGCGCGTTCCGCAGCTGACTAACCTCGGCCTGCGAGGTAAGAATGGCGGCTTGACCGTGTACTACAACTCACCCTATGATGGGAAGACGAAGACTACTGCTTTCAAGCCTGTGAGTTCCTCCAGCCTAACAGAGTGGCGCTATAGGTTTTCTGATGGTTGACGGAAAATGCAGGGATTCCGCATGATTGTTGGAGACCCGGAGTTGCGCACTGGTCAAGGAGGCCAAAGGCAGCTGTGCCACCGTTGCGAGGCCAACATCGAACAGAACCCGTTCGGAGGTGCACCCTGCACGGGATCAGACACCTTCGCCCTGCCGAGCGGCACCTGCGGCGGTGGCATTCGGGCAACCATCACGTTCCCTACGTACGTTGGCACCAAATATCACGCCCCTTTCCCGAGGCTGAACTTTCTAACACGGACGGTGCGGCGATAGGTGCTGGGATGGGAAGAATGTCGACAGCCCTGACCACAAGTCCCACGTGGCGTATCCAAGTAGCGGAACCTTCGAATCATCCGGACCATGCCCGGCCAGCCACCCGGTGAAACTGCCCCAAGTGATGTATGAGGTTATGTGGGACACGCGTCAGTTTAACAACAAAGACGACTGGCCAGCGGATGGTTCACAGCCTTTTGTCTACAGCATGGGAGACAAGTAAGTCTCTTCACCTCTGTATTGATTTATCATGATGATCCTACTGACCACGACTACAGGACCGGCTACTCTTGGCATGGTGACTACCTCTTTGGTTGGAAGGGAGATGCCTTGCAGCATGCGCTTGACATCAGGTGTGCCGGGGATGCCTGCCAAGGCATGAAGACACAGACGGCCGAGCAGGCCAACAAATGCATGATCAAGTCGACAGTCAAGGAGGAGGTTGAAGGATGTAAGTTCATATCTGTGACGTGCATGAGTAAAGTGAGGTCAATTTTGGCTGACCTGTTTCAAGGGCTCACTGCACTGCCCGGCGGTATGCCGGTAACCTAACTGACGTGATAACTTCTCATGTGTCGCCAGGACGACTGCCACCACGCTGTGAACCTCAAGGCGACAAAACGCTCTTCACGCGCCACGACATCGGTTCATGGACTGAGCAAAGCAGGCCGCTGGAATCGGACATGATTGAGATCCGTAAATAGTGACATACAATAGTCTGGAATACTCTCCTTCCACGAAAGCCACGACGTTTAAATCTCCCCCCCCCCCTTGCGCAGGCCCTGTGATCAGAGTGTCTTGAAATGTTACCGTCCAGCCGTTGCTCAACCGACGTAAACGGTTTGCAGGCATATAGTATCAAATGAGAACTCGGAGCGCAGGAGAGAACGGCGCATCAGTTCTGCAGTCTGCTACAAGACTTATTGTGTTGCTATCTATTCGGAAGTGCTCCTGCTAAACCAAGATTCAGTAACAGCATCAGGAACCTTTTGACAGAGTTGGTGTTTGTAGGTGGCGACAGGGTCGGGTTGAAGATTATGCTGTCCACCCACCTTTGCGCATTAAGGGTTGTATGAGTAGGCGGTGCTGATTTGAAAGCGTACAGCGGATTTAACATCAAATTCCTGAAGTCGGGGTTGCTGGTCGAGCAAGGAGAAAATCCGTGCATATAGTCATCTGTACATACATGTACCTACCTACCTAAGTACTTGTTCATAGTCTGCAAATTGCCAGAACGATCACTGATGGTTAATACCACGAAAGATAAGATGCGGAGACTGGCGGCGGCGATCTCGGAGCAACCGCCGGAATAGCCTGGTGTAAGATGCGGGCAATCACCTCAGGCAACGTTCCCTGCTCCTACACTCTGCCGTCACCAAGTATCACGCTCAACTGCAGCTTGTATTCCAGTCATCAAATTAACTCTTAAGAGAAGGCCTCGAGATGCCTTTCCGACGAACAATATGCATCGCTGTTGCGGTCGCCGGCTCCTTCACTGCGCTCATTAGCTGCGCTTCTGCGAGTCCCCGTGCAGAAGAAAAGCAGCCGATTTGGGACTCTGAGTCGCAGGAGGCAGTGGACGATTCATACTGGACAAAGTCGCCACTTTATCATCGTGCTGAATCGTTGATGAAGGAGAGTCCCCTCATCGATACGCACATTGATCTCCCACAGATCATCAGGTCACTCGGTGGGCATATCCCTAGACTCCTTTGTTAACAATATGGTCAAATCACCAGCCATTAATATCGACTAATCCTAGACCGTCATCCACTTGGTATACTCCCTGATCTTGCGACTTATACCCCTGGTCATATCGACATACCACGTTTGCGTAAAGGCCGCCTCGGCGCGGCCTTCTGGACCGTCTGGGCACCATGCCCGGATTTCCTAGGAATCGACGTCGGAGAGGATTACAATAACCCCAACGATGGCCTCCGAGATGCCCTCGAAGTCCTCGATCTCATCAACCAGATGATAGCCTCGCATCCCGACCACTTCCAGTTCGCCCGCTCATCGCACGACATCCGCTCCGCCTTCGCGTCTGGAAAAGTCGCCAGCCTCCTCGGCATGGAGGGCACGCACTTCCTCGGGAACTCGCTGTCGACGGTCCGGCTGTTCGCGCGGCTGGGCGTCCGCTACGTCAGCCTCACCCACATGTGCCACAGCGCGTTCGCCAGCTCCTCCGGGTTCGGGAAGCCCATGGGCCCGTCCGGCCACGAGGGGAGCGGGCTCTCGGGCCTCGGGAGGGAGCTGATCGCCGAGCTGAACCGCCTGGGGCTGCTCGTGGACCTGTCGCACTCGAGCGACGAGACTGCGAGGCAAGCTATCGAGCTGTCCAAGGCGCCTGTCGTCTGGACGCACTCAGTCTCGCGGGCCGTCCATGATCACCCGCGGAATGTGCCTGATGACGTGCTCAGGATGATTGGCACCGGGGAGGGCAAGAACCCTGGTGTCGTGCAATGTGTCTTCTTCCCTGCGTTTGTGGGACCCACGGTTGAGGCAGCAAATGTCTCGAGGCTCGCGGACCATATTGAGCATGTTGCTGGTATCGTCGGGAAGAAGCATGTTGGGATAGGGTCGGACTTTGACGGAATGTTTGCTTCTGTCAAGGGGCTCGAGGACGCCAGCAAATACCCCAACCTGGTGAGCATCACAAACATTGCATTATTAAAAATATTACCTTACCCTTGATGAACCACTGACCAAGAGTACCTTAGATTACCGAAATTCTCATCCGCGGTTGGTCGGATGAGGAGATCAAGGATCTGATGGGCCGCAACCTCATGCGGGTCATGGACGAAGTGGACGCCGTGTCTGCGAGCCTCAAGTCTCAAAACGCCTCCGCAGCGATCTAGGAGAAGCGAACGGATCTGCCAGCCCAATGGGGCGGCGATGATAACATGTTCTATCCCTACGAGATCCAAGTGATCCAAACAAAGACACCCCAGCACGATGAATTGTAAAGCTCGGGATTGGGGAATTGACAATTAGCAGGATTGCAAGATATTTAAGTAATGTGAGGGGATATCTGCGACGTTCTAGTCACCTTGACAGGGGCCAGAGCTTCTGAAGGAGTAGAGTAGAATATAATCCGGATCCCTTAACCTCGACCCCATCTTTTGCTACTACCGCCATCATCATTATGGTGATTTGTTATTATTCTGAGCGACCTATCCCCTTTTTGGACTTCCAATCTTGTCATGGGCATGCCCATAGGTGACAAAAAGGCTGCTTTTGATCTGCAAATTTCAAATACCTGCCTTTTCTTACAAAAAAAAACTATTTGATGTGGAAGTAACGACGATAGCAAGGATCAAAAAGTCCATACAACGTCGTGGGTACTGTCGGTTCCACGGTCATCCTAACAAGATAGTCTTCAAAGGCTTGCTCATTGCCTCGAATCAGTTCCTGCAGGATGACAGCCTCGGAACTCTTGCCGAGTTGCGCCATTCATGGGTACTATGTTCTTTGAACCTTGGCTCGATTATCCACGTTCATAGAAACACAACACCTTCATTCACCCTGTTGGGCATTGAGAGAACAGTATCCACAACGAATGCTTCTCAGGGCGCTAAATAGATCTGTCGCAACCAATAGATTCGCAGTTGCTCCGCAATTGGCGACTCTTCGGTCCGGGTGAGGTTCTCAGGAGCTCGGGTATGCATCCATCATTAGGCTATCGTCTTCACGTGTACAAATCCACACAAGCTGTTGAATGTCGAGCAGGGGACCCTTATGTCGTACATGTAGCTCCGCAGCCCCAGCAGCGGCCGATCGTCTGAGGGTCTGGGTGCTGAGTAGCCAACGCAGCAACAGGTTTTACTGGCGCATCGTCGTCTTGGCAGCAACTCTCAAACGGCGTGGCTTGCTGCACCATCCAGGGGAGCAATTGCGCAAAGCATGAAGACGATCAACAGACGCTGGCCAGTGCTGCTACCTCGCTCGTTGCGAATCGTTCTTGGCACCAGACACGTTGTCTCGACTTGATTGCGGTGAGGTCAAGCTGCTCACCGCACTTTACAAGCGAAAGCGTATGTTGCCAAGCCACCGACGGCGGGGAGAGGTGCCCAGTGAATACGTGTCGTGTTTCAACGTTGCGGAGGCCTCAAGCATTTGGGTCTGATGGTCCCAGCTTTCAAGCTTTGAGGTGAGTACTTAAATGCGCCGATCTCCCTACATCACAAGGTCTGTTCGATTAGCGAGTGCACCACTTACGTTTATGATCTTTTTGAAGAGCAAAAGAACAATTCCACCTCATCCCCGTCAAACCCATTCTCTAAGCACAATGGGAGCTGATCGACGCCCACACGTTGAGATTGCAGCCGTCATTCCTGATGGACAAGGCAAGATCATCATTGGGAAGAGGAAGGGCAAGACTGGCACAGGTATGTCTACGAACTCGACACTCTCGTCCGGGAATGATGGCCCCAAAGGTTGGTCGCCTCGAGGAGCGTTGTTCTTACAACATTTCTGATACAGGACTCTATGAGTTGCCGGGCGGCAACTTGGATTTCGGAGAGGACATTTTTGCCAGCATCAAGAGGGAGGTCCTCGAGGAGACAGGCCTGAAGATCGTTCCTAAGAAGATCATCGCCTATACCAATGACATCCAGAAGGAAGAGGACAAGCACGAAGTAACCCTCTACGTACTCTCTGAGCGGGAGGATTCGTCTCAGCAGCCTGAGGTATGTGGCAGTAGCCACCCAGACACTCGATGACCTGACTGTAATACTAACAAATGTGATTGCTGAAGACGAAAGAGCCCCACAAGATCGAGGGCTGGGAGTGGAAGGCGTGGAAGGATATTGCGGCACTGGGTGAGGCAGAGCTATTCCTACCTACGTTGAACCTCGTTCGTAGCGAACCCAACCTGGACTCTAAGTTCTAAGTCTTGGCATTTTGAGCAATATCAAAGCGTGTTTCCATAAAAGGCGGTTACCACATATGTTGCGCGGCCTAGAGGCTTTGTTCACGTCCCACATCTGACATTGTGCCATATAAAATGCAGCCCGCGCTAGAATTTCCTCGACAATGTCATCTGGCGCGCCGTATATCTAGGGAACTGTAGCAGCGTCAGGATCATGCTATCTACACACATGCATGATCGGCAACTCGAAATCATGTGCGGACAAAGCTTGACACTCCACCACAACCACGTCTTGTCGCGCCGTCGCCAACGTAGTTGGGTGATGTCAATCTGAGGGAGCTGGATATCTGCTGCGTGGGGAGCGTTGCTTCCGTACAAACAATATATTAGGATGATTCAAAGCGTCTCGAAAAAGACACTCCCCGGTAAGACGACTGACGCCCTGGCTCAAATGTCTCAGCAACTTCAACGAAACCCGGCATCTCCCTCAACCTTTCTCATTTTCAAGTCCCCCACCCCCGGAAAAAGATATAAGAAGGAAATAAAATCCCCATTTTCTGACCATCGGAAATCATAAACTAGGCTGGGTGACACGGGGCATTAAGGTTAAGTCAAACCCAAGTTGAACGCTAGCAACAAGCCATTTTGAGCCGCCTGCAGAAACTGTGATTGAGTTGCCAGGGAGACTGTCTTTCCTTATGTTCAGATAAAAGCGAGTACAAAAGTCCGTCAACACCCACAAGTATTACCGGCGGATTAAGTATTGGTGCTGCAATACGCAGTCTAGTGTCGAAGTAGGTTGTATCCGCGATCCTTCGGGGCAGAAGCGATCCTCCGGAGGCCGGGGATGTCTCCCAAGCCAGCATCTCACTGGTCCCAAAAGCCTCGTTAGCTTACGCTGACAAGGTACGATGGGTCACACTGCATAATCAAGATAATGAAAATGTCAAGTGACCAAGGAACAGAACCACATAATCAGGACAAGTAGACAATAGTGCTTACCATCTGTAGACCCCCCGGCCAATTTGAGCTAAGCAAATCCAGGTATACAGGATGAGACCAGTCGCACCCGTCCCAAAATACCACCTCGGCATGCTCGAATCAGCCCAGCGATCCAGCCACCGACGATTGCGAGTTTTCCAAGGGTAGGTACAAGGATTACCCGCCCTGTCGGCGGTCGTGAGGGAGGCTCCGTCTTTGGCGGCGCCACCTCCCACGTGTTCCGCCCCGATCGCGCGGTAAGCGGCCTCCAACTAATCGATCCTTCGGCCATTCACTAGATTACACGGCACATTTCTCTTCAGATCTGCTCTCAGACCTCACTTGTGATGTCGACAGGGAACGTAGGATGGCATCGTCGCGGAATTCGGCGACCCAGCTTTCGCAGAGTACCTTCTTGGTAACACACACCCGCTCATTGCCCCTCTCTCGCAGGGGAAAACGAAGAAATACTGACATGAAGGCCAAAAACATAGGGCATCACCTGGCTGCTCTTCTCATTATGCGCCGTCGCGCTCATCGCACGCATCTACATCCGATGGACCTGTTTTCGGCACCTTCTCGCCGAGGACTGGCTCATGATAGCCACCCTGTGCCTCATCACCGGCGTCCAAGGTCTCGCGCAGAACTTCTCCTACGATATATATCGCTTGATGGCCTGGGTCAACGACTCTAGTACCGTCCCCATGACAGGCCTCTTCGAGTTCCTCAGAAATACCGAGGCGATGCTGAAGGCTGCCGGGTCCTCCATTATCTTGTTCATCGTGGGGTTCTACTGCATCAAGGTCAACTTCCTCTTGTTCTTCTACCGCCTGGGAAACCGGGTCGGCCGTGTGTTCTGGGTTGTATGGTGGATCGTCTTCGTTGTTGTGCTGGCCTGCGGCATCGCCAGTGTTACGATGGGCGTCCCCACGTTCCAATGCTTGTTTGGTGATATTTCGTTCACCCTCACAACTTGCCAAACCCATGGATATGAGAACAAGTTCTTCACATACTTTAGAGTCTCAGTAGCTCTTGACATCTTCACCGACGCACTCAGTGAGTGAAATCTTCACGGCCAATCTCCTACTTGCCCTGGGATTGATACACAAGCACAAGCCGGATACTAATCGTTACGTTCTTCCGCCGTTCCAGTCATTGGCTTTCCAGTGTGGATTCTGTGGGGCGTACGCATAACCTTGAGGAAGAAGCTTGCTCTCGGCGCGATCTTCTCTCTTGTCGGTTTCACCATTGTTGCGACGGTGCTGCGGGGCGCGTTGTTGAGCGAAGTTTTCACTGCAACAACAGCGGGGAAGACATTCAACATACCTTGGGTGTGGTTTTGGTTCCATATCGAATTTTGTACTGGTGGGTACAGCCTGTTACCTTCGCTCCTCTTATTTCTATGTGGTACGATTCTCGGATTAATCCATTTCTGACCCAAATCACGACCCGCAGCCTTTACTATCGCTTGCCTCGTCTCCTTCCGCTCGCTCTTCGTCCACCGCGAACAAAGCTCGGGAGCCGCCCGGCGCGCGGTGGCGGTGCAGCGTCGGCCTAGCAACTACAACCTGTACCCCGGCAGCAGCAGGACGCCCCAGGGGAGCGGCAACGGCAGCAGGGGGAACCTGGGGAGGATCCGCGGGCGCATCAAGCTCTTCCAGGACAGCGTGTTGGACACGTGCCGCACGCTGGAGGGAGTGCTTGATGACGGCACGACGCTGGTGGAGATATCGCTGCGCTCGCAGCTGGGCGCCGTGAGGGAGAACGAGCCCGGGGTTCTCGAGTCGCAAGCCCGTGATGGTTCTCCCGACGAGTATGAGGTCCGGGTGGAGCAAGACTGTGGTCACGGGGAGGTCGCAGCTGCTGGTGCTCCCCCACACGGGGCTGTGGCAACTGAAAACGTCCCGAGGAGGTGGGGGACGGTGTCGACCGCGCGGCTGTCGCTTGATTCTCTCTACCAGCAAGAGACGCAGTCCAGGTCACCGACTACGGTGGAGTCACCACGAGAACAGCGAAGAAGCATCGTGATGTCCGAGCCTTCTCCGTTAACACTGAACCCCGTATATCCGCCTTGGGGACGTGGGTCACTCGATGATGAAGAAAGGGGCGAAGCTGAGGACGGCCGGGATGCCCATGAGAGGGATTGAACGAATCGCAGGGAAACCATTTGTTGGTTGTGGGTATCAGTGATAGCGCGCTGATGTACATACATGCATAGTCACATACTTGCTGCATATAATTAGACACCATAGCGTTGAGATTTGATGATAACATGAAAGCCCTGGCTGGCTGTATTGCCCCTAACAACGCACACGCGAGACCTGGCCCCGCCATACATACAAAGTCACTTTGTACTTGAAAGTGAAGGGAGTGGTAGTCCGCTTTACATTGCAATGGTCCGGGGAAACTTCGCCATACCACATGCTTTGCTCGATCTCGGTGCTCAGATTCATCCATACGACCACGATACTAGTCTCGACCTCCTCAGTAATGATGAAGAGAACGGGAAAAGAGATCAAATCTCGTCAGGCACAGTCAAGGTTGACGGTCGAAACAGGATACAATTATCATACCTGACATATCAACGATATGATTCTGTACAAACTGTCAGTCTGCTATGTCTGCGGAGTGACGCAGAGGGTCCCCGATTCTCCAGCCCAACGGCTCGTGGGGGTGGTGGTCTCAGCGCAGCACCTGTCCTGGATCCAGAAACTCGGGTATGGAATATTTCAAAGAATATTCTGATAATGAAAAACTAAGGCCCCGAGGTTGAGTCAACTGATTGATTGTGGTTGGAAGAATAATGGATTGTTTGGTGCTCTGCCGTTCGCAGAATGAATGTGGCTTTCAAGTGCGCTCCCGCACCTGGAGACTAGTTGCTATTTTACCTACCAGGGGGAGGAGGGGTTTTTAATAATATGCTACAATAATAACTATTTAATAACAAAATAATGCCAACATTAATTTCTTAATTAATACCTATACAAAAATATAAAGTTTACATTATTTATGCACTCAGAAAATATATCAAATTTATAATTATATTAAAAAATTAATATATTATAATATACTATAATATAATATTAAGCTTTAACATACCTAGCAAAAGAAATATGTTTTTTTACTTTCTAGCCTTTATCCCCACCCAACTATTAATTTCTTTTCTACTAGCTTAACTATTTGCTATTATAGCTACTACTATATTATAAAATTTAAAAAGAAATAAGGTTTAATGTTACGACTATAATAGAAATAGGACTAATAATTGGTTTTAAGGCAGGATAACCCCACTTGGCCAGCCTAGTAGACCAAATAAAAAGGCGCAGAATCCTTTGGTAGTTACGTGATTACTGATTACTTAAGAGAATTACTGGATTATTAGGCCTTGGCAAGTGAGCCAGTAAGCCAAGTGAGCTGTTATGACCGTAACAGAAATAGGACCAACGGTTGGTTTTGAGGCAGGATAACTTCACTTGGCCAGCCTGGCAGACCAAGCAAAAAAGTGCAAGATCCTCTTATAGTTACGTAATTATTAATTACTTAAAAGAATTACTAAATTATTAAGCTTTAATAAGTAAGCTAGAAAGCTAAGTAAGCTACAGCTAAATCACTTAAATTATTAATAAGCCTTAATAAGCCAACGCATTACAAGCTAAAGGGATAAACATATACAAGGATATATTTATTACTAAATAGCTAAATAATATAAATAGCTTTTTAACAATTAATTTAAATATTTGCTTATAAATAGCTTTTATTAGCTAATAATTATTATTAATTTATAATATTGCTTAATTATTTTTATTTAATTATATATTTTAAATATAAACTTTAATTAATATGTTTAAAGAATTTAAAGAGTTTTAATTATTATATTTTAATTGCTTTTATTTATATATCGCTATATAAACTTTAAACAATATTATATACAAATTGTTTTATAATTTATATAATATTTAAATTTAAAAACCACTTTTAGCAAAACTTTAAATTAAAAATAAAAACTTTAAACAACAGCTTTAGCAATAATAATAGCTTTTTAATTTAGCTTTAAAAACTTTATAATAAAGTTTTATATTTAAAGGCTTTTTTAAATATTTAAGCGCTATAAAATAAAAAAACAAAATAATTTAAGCAAAAGATTAAAACTATTTAAGCTGCTGTTAATATTATTAGCATTTTACTTTAGGGCCAAAAAACTATAAAGCTTAATAACCTAAATTTTTATTATAAAACCTTAAACCAATTACAATTATAATTTACTTAAATGCAAGCTTATTAACACTTTAACCAAATAAACGTATAATTAAACAGTAAGCAAATTATATATACAGCATTTCTTTTTTTTAAAAAAGGCTTTTACATAATTTAAAGTTTATTTTATAAACTATATTAATGCAAAATCTTTTAAAGAATGCAAATGAAAAATGCAAAAAATGTTTAACAAATATAAAAACTACAAACATGCTTTTTAAACTTTATTTTAAAACCCTAATAAAAAGTAATAAGCAAAAAAAAAAAACTTTTAAAACTATAATAAAAGGGCTTAATATTAGCTTATAGAGCAGAATTTAAAAAATCTATATTTAAATTAACTTAATAAATGAAACTAAAGATTTTGCATTTTATTAAAAATTTAAAAGAAAGTAAAAAATAAGTTAACTAAATATAATAAATATAATAACTTTTTATAATATATTAAGTTAGCTATTAAAATTACTAACTAGCTTTATAAAACACGCTTAAAAAATGCAATAATAGCTTATGTTATTTTTAATAAAATAATTATTAAAAAAACAAATTTAATACTAAAAAAAGTACTACTATAATAAATTAACTTTATGAAAACAATATACAAGCTTTATAAAACTTAACACTGCTTAAAAAAAGCTAGCAAATAAAAAGAATATTAAATACTATAACTGTAATAAAATAAAACACTTAATTTTAAAATGTAAAGCTTGAAAAAAAAACAAGGACTAAAAATTAGTACTAAAAGGCTTAAAGCCTAATACTACTTAATAAGCCAATATAGCCTTATATATAAAAGCACCCTTATAATTCAAGCAATAAAAGGAAATTATAACTAAATACTATACCTATAAAATAGCTAACGTGGTTTATTAGGAAGTGGGACATATCAGGAAGTGGGACAGTTTT